>CAUYWD010000379.1:0-105000 GCA_963576735.1 Bedellia somnulentella | reverse complement strand
CTAACCTAACCTAACCTAACCTAACCTAACCTAACCTAACCTAACCTAACCTAACCTAACCTAACCTAACCTAACCTAACCTAACCTAACCTAACCTAACCTAACCTAACCTAACCTAACCTAACCTAACTAACCTAACCTAACCTAACCTAACCTAACCTAACCTAACCTAACCTAACCTAACCTAACCTAACCTAACCTAACCTAACCTAACCTAACCTAACCTAACCTAACCTAACCTAACCTAACCTAACCTAACCTAACCTAACCTAACCTAACCTAACCTAACCTAACCTAACCTAACCTAACCTAACCTAACCTAACCTAACCTAACCTAACCTAACCTAACCTAACCTAACCTAACCTAACCTAACCTAACCTAACCTAACCTAACCTAACCTAACCTAACCTAACCTAACCTAACCTAACCTAACCTAACCTAACCTAACCTAACCTAACCTAACCTAACCTAACCTAACCTAACCTAACCTAACCTAACCTAACCTAACCTAACCTAACCTAACCTAACCTAACCTAACTAACCTAACCTAACCTAACCTAACCTAACCTAACCTAACCTAACCTAACCTAACCTAACCTAACCTAACCTAACCTAACCTAACCTAACCTAACCTAACCTAACCTAACCTAACCTAACCTAACCTAACCTAACCTAACCTAACCTAACCTAACCTAACCTAACCTAACCTAACCTAACCTAACCTAACCTAACCTAACCTAACCTAACCTAACCTAACCTAACCTAACCTAACCTAACCTAACCTAACCTAACCTAACCTAACCTAACCTAACCTAACCTAACCTAACCTAACCTAACCTAACCTAACCTAACCTAACCTAACCTAACCTAACCTAACCTAACCTAACCTAACCTAACCTAACCTAACCTAACCTAACCTAACCTAACCTAACCTAACCTAACCTAACCTAACCTAACCTAACCTAACCTAACCTAACCTAACCTAACCTAACCTAACCTAACCTAACCTAACCTAACCTAACCTAACCTAACCTAACCTAACCTAACCTAACCTAACCTAACCTAACCTAACCTAACCTAACCTAACCTAACCTAACCTAACCTAACCTAACCTAACCTAACCTAACCTAACCTAACCTAACCTAACCTAACCTAACCTAACCTAACCTAACCTAACCTAACCTAACCTAACCTAACCTAACCTAACCTAACCTAACCTAACCTAACCTAACCTAACCTAACCTAACCTAACCTAACCTAACCTAACCTAACCTAACCTAACCTAACCTAACCTAACCTAACCTAACTAACCTAACCTAACCTAACCTAACCTAACCTAACCTAACCTAACCTAACCTAACCTAACCTAACCTAACCTAACCTAACCTAACCTAACCTAACCTAACCTAACCTAACCTAACCTAACCTAACCTAACCTAACCTAACCTAACCTAACCTAACCTAACCTAACCTAACCTAACCTAACCTAACCTAACCTAACCTAACCTAACCTAACCTAACCTAACCTAACCTAACCTAACCTAACCTAACCTAACCTAACCTAACCTAACCTAACCTAACCTAACCTAACCTAACCTAACCTAACCTAACCTAACCTAACCTAACCTAACCTAACCTAACCTAACCTAACCTAACCTAACCTAACCTAACCTAACCTAACCTAACCTAACCTAACCTAACCTAACCTAACCTAACCTAACCTAACCTAACCTAACCTAACCTAACCTAACCTAACCTAACCTAACCTAACCTAACCTAACCTAACCTAACCTAACCTAACCTAACCTAACCTAACTAACCTAACCTAACCTAACCTAACCTAACCTAACCTAACCTAACCTAACCTAACCTAACCTAACCTAACCTAACCTAACCTAACCTAACCTAACCTAACCTAACCTAACCTAACCTAACCTAACCTAACCTAACCTAACCTAACCTAACCTAACCTAACCTAACCTAACCTAACCTAACCTAACCTAACCTAACCTAACCTAACCTAACCTAACCTAACCTAACCTAACCTAACCTAACCTAACCTAACCTAACCTAACCTAACCTAACCTAACCTAACCTAACCTAACCTAACCTAACCTAACCTAACCTAACCTAACCTAACCTAACCTAACCTAACCTAACCTAACCTAACCTAACCTAACCTAACCTAACCTAACCTAACCTAACCTAACCTAACCTAACCTAACCTAACCTAACCTAACCTAACCTAACCTAACCTAACCTAACCTAACCTAACCTAACCTAACCTAACCTAACCTAACCTAACCTAACCTAACCTAACCTAACCTTTTTTTTTTTTTTTTTTATCGTGGGGAAATCCTCATGGATCCGACGCCACCCGGTGGAGTGACGAAGGTATGTCGGACTCCTACCGACTAAAACCCCACGGTGACTCTTCACTGGTGCCTTATTGTAGGGTCCGTGGGCTTTCTAGACCATTGGCAATACGTACCACAGACCCTACGCACCTAACGCCGCAAGGCATCACTTCTCAGGGGGACTTCTGTTAGCCCCCTTTTCTTCCTGTCTTTTTGCAGCAGACGCTCAGAGTCACTTGAGCGCCTGCCCATCGCGGGCAAGTTGAGTCGACACACAAAGCCACCGATTTGCGTGCCCCCTGCCCTCGGAGCCCCGTCTTTGGCGGTGAACGCTCACGGGGCTCCTTGGTCTTGATTAAGACCATTCCATGCCGCGGGCATACTAGTGTCTTGCACCGCGGCGGCGGGTCCCACGTCTTGTAGGATCCGCTATCTCCCGTTCCCTTTCGGCGGCCTCTTTCGCAAGCATTACATGTTCACAGAAAGAGGCCACCGCCGCCCACGCTTCGGGACTTCCCACCATGGCCGCAACTACGGCCGTCAGGGATAGATCCGGGCCAATGCTTGCCCGGAGTGCTGCCCTCTCCCCAGCCCAAGCTGGGCACTCTTCAAGAGTGTGATGCGCCGTGTCTTCGGGGCAATTCAGACAGTGGTGGCAACGAGCAGCCTCCTCTTTGCCCAGCCGCCACAGGTACTTACCAAAGCAACCATGCCCGGAAAGGACCTGTGTCAGCCGGAAGCTCAGAGATCCGTGCTCTCGCTGCAACCACTGCATGAAGACGGGGAGAATGGCCTCCACCGTCTTGTGCCCCGCGCTCGGCTGTCCCAGCCTGAGCGCCCATGCCTCGAGGGCAGCAGCCTCGACCTCCTGCTTGTAGGCCGCAGTCTCCCGTTGCGTGGGCCAGTGGCCCTGCATCCGCCGATCTTCGCGCCAGTGGAAAGTGGACGCGAGGACTTTCGCGTCCAAATCCCATGGCATGGAACCCGCCAATAGACAGGCAGCCTCTCGGGATACCGTACGGTATCCCCTTGACGCCCTGATGGACATGAGGCGCTGCGGCGCATGAAGAAGCGCCGCATTAGCCCCGTTCAGGGCGTCTGCCCAAACTGGGGAGCCGTACATTGCCATCGATCGTACGACCCCCATATAGAGCTGCCTGCTTGCGTTCCTGGGGCCCCCAAGGTTCGGCATGAGTCTGCTAAGAGCAGCGGCCGCAACCATTAGCCGGGGCCCCAAACGCTCGAAGTGAGCGCGGAACGTCCAACGGCCGTCGAGCACTAATCCCAGGTATTTCAAAGTGGACTCGACGGCAATCCTCACGCCGCCCACGACGATGGCGGATTCCCCCACTGGCGGACGATTCCGAGGCCCATGAAACCACATGGCCTCGGACTTATTCAGGGCCACTTCGAGGCCCAGAAGCCTTATGCGGCGCACAACGTGCGCCACTCCCGCTGTTGCGCGGATGGCGGCCTCCCTGTATGTTTTCCCTCGAGCCGTCACTAGGGTGTCGTCTGCATAGCAGGTGAGCTGGACACCCCAGAGGTTGGCGCCGCGCAGGACCCAATCGTAGCCGATGTTCCACAGGAGCGGCCCTAAGACTGACCCCTGTGGCACACCGCATGACATAGCGCGGCTTTCCCAACCCTCCCGAACCGGATAGGTGATAGAGCGGTTCGAGAGGTACGACTCGAGGACCCTCAATATGTATGGAGGCACTACATGATACTTGAGTGCCTCTTTAATACAGGGCCAGGGCATGGTGTTGAAAGCGTTGGCGATGTCCAGTGACACCGCCAAAACCACTTCGCCCTGTGCGACCGCCTCATCCGCAATTGCGCGAACGCGCAACACCGCGTGTACCGTTGAGCGGCATCGGCGGAATCCAAACTGCTGGTCCGATATGTTTGGACCTACTTCATCGAGGTGCTCGACGATTCGGGCAGAGATCACCCTCTCGAAAAGTTTGCCCGCCTCGTCGAGCAGCACGATGGGCCGAAACGACGATGGCTCGACGGAGTCGGCGGGGCGCCCTTCCTTTCGTAGGAGGACGAGTTTGCCCACCCTCCAAGGCTCTGGGAATACCCCTTGTGCCAGGCACAGGGAAAGCAGGCCCCGAAACTTCTCCTCCAGGAAGGGTTCCAGCGCGACGACCCAGGCTCGCCCCGGGATGCCGTCTAGTCCCGGGGCTGTCTTCTTCGCCTTGAGTCGCTTTATTGCCACCGCCAACTCCGGTTCAGTCACTTCTGGGACCAGCAGTTCTTCCTCCTCGGGCTGCCGCTCTGCAGCCATCACTGGGGGCACATGGGCTGCCCTTGCCGGGAACAAGGCCGAGACCACATCTTCCACTACGTGGGGCTGGAGACTCGTCGTCAGAGGGGGCGCCCAAGGGCGAAGCTGCTGCCGCACCGCTTTGTACGGCCTGCCCCATGGGTCATTGTTCAGAGTCTCCAGCGATTCCACCTTGGAGGCGATTTTGGCCCTGAGAACTGCAATCTTCAGGGCTGTTTTCGCCTCGCGGTACCGGTTTACTATGTCTTGTTCCTCGGCCTCGATCCGGCGTCGCCTTCTTCTGTAACGTTTACACCGGCGGCCCGCCTCCATACTAGCTCGTCGGAGTTGAGCTATTTCGGCGGACCACCAGTGTACTTGTTTCCTCGGAGCCATCGGTCCCGCCCGGGGCATGGACGCGTCGCAAATCTCTGTGAGGGCCCCACGAAACCAGTCCACCTCGGCACTGATGTCGTTGGCCGCATCAGGCGGCGCTGACCAGGACTGGACAATGGCTGCTTCAGCCATCAGTTCTTGGTCCAGCCTGCTGAGGGCCCATCTTGGTCCCCCATTCGCCGATGAGCCGCCTGATGAGGTGGCTGCACGTGACGCAGAGACCTCGAACCGGATATAACGGTGATCCGAGTATGTCTCCACGTCAGTGATGACCCTCCAGCCCTTGATTAGGGCCCAGAGACCGGGAGTTGCGAAAGTCAGATCGACGATCGAACTCCCGTTATGCCGCACGCATGTGGGTGTCGAACCTATATTGGCAACAGTTAGCCCGGCAGCTGTCGCCCACTCAACTACCGCCCCGCCGAAAAGTTCAGTCGCCGGAGACCCCCAAGCCACAGATTTGGCGTTGAAATCCCCGGCCACTAGCACCTGGCAGGGGCGCCGTTGCAAGACTGCTGCTTCCAAATTTTCCAAAAACACCTCGAAGTCGGAGAATGAGGCGTTTGGGGAAAAGTACACCGATATGACTACGATGTCCCCAATACGCGCTGAGACGAATCCCCGACCTCGATGCACCTCTTCTAGCAGCAGTCCTGAGGCTCTGCTAACCACTATCGCGGCAACGCCGTCTATGTCCGACACCCAATTCGCCCCAGTTGGGACAAAATATGGCTCCGAGACCACTCCAATGTTTATTAACCACTCCGCCATGCTTTGAAAGAACAGGTCTTGAGCAGTGGCGCAGTGGTTAAGATTCGCCTGGAGGAACCGTAGGGCCATTATTAATTAATTACCATGGGTTCCTCCGCGGGCCTTGGATTAACCGTGCCCTTATATCCAATATCCTTTCCTGATTTAGGCCGCTTCGTTTTACTCGCAAAGCAAGACTTAGCCCCAGTAATGTGCTCTGCCGGTTTTTCTGCTGCTTTGCATACCGGGCAGTTAGGCTTTGAGGCACATTCACTCACTCTATGATTGGGCGAACCGCAGCGGAAACAAAGATTGCTGCGATCGACAGTCGAAGTGCACTGTGCACGCACATGACCGGGCTCAAGGCATTTGTAGCACCGTAGTGCTCTCTTTGGAAGATGCTGAACCCGGGCTACGCCCCAACCAACTTGGATTTTTTTCAGCTGCAATAGCTTTTTTGCTACAGCAACTGAGCATCGCACATGAGCGGAACATGCACCTCTCATTCCTTCATTAATTTGCCCTATTTTTACGTCAGCCGACGAGCAACCACCATTAAGGGCAACAGCAGCAGCAATTTCCTCTTGAGAGACTGAGTCGTCTAAGTCCACAAGGCGAATGTCCTCCAGCTTAGTTGGCCTGTACACTTTGATCAACTCAGAATCAAAGCATTCCCTCAGTTTTGAAGCCAGGACGTCAGCTTTTTCTGACGATCCTTCCCCAGAGACTTCAATCTTGCGGGCACCCGTGATGGCAGTTCTAATCCGCACTGACCCTATTCCGAGACCAGAAAGATTAAGCTTCTCCCTAGCTTCAGTCATCACCTTTTTATAGGTGATACCACTATCTGGGGCTGACTCATCGAGGTGGACAATCACCGCTGCTGAGCGAGGCACTCGCAGTTTTTTGACCGCTTTTGTCGCTTTACTCAATGCAGTCGCTTTCACTGTTGCATTGGTGTTTGGCGACTTCTTTTTTCCCCGGCGCACCACCGTTGCCCATGAATCCTCTTCCGCGGGTTTGGAGGGTCCAGGGGTTGGCTGTGTCGCTAGTAAAGGAGGCTCCGGGACACGGACAGCTGAGGTAACGCTAGCAGTATTGAGCGCTGCTGGTTTAGATTTTTTCCCCCTGCCCTTACCCTTACCCTGGCTTACTCGACTAGCATCTGCACCTTTTGCAGCGGCAGCAGTTTCCAGCTGCGGTTTGCTGACTGTGTTTGATTTGTTTTGTAGTCTGTCAGCAGCCAGCGGAGGTCTTAGTCGTTTCTCCGGTAAGAGACGACCTTCTAACGCTTCTAGTCTGGCATTCAGCATGGTCCCTACTTGGACCATGATAGACCGAGCCAGATCATCGGTTGTTGGTACGGCTGGGTTTGAATTGGACCGAGCCATGTTAAACTCAGCCCTCATCTCAGCCATTTCCCTCCTCATGATGTCTAACTGACCAGCTAGGTTTTCCCTGTCCGCTCTTATACGTTGGTTCTCTTCTTGAAGCCTAGTTAGATCTTCTTGCAGCTTCTTCACTTCACCCGAAGAAGAACATTCTTTTAAGAGCTCAGAATTGGCTACTATATCCTCTGCCGCTTGTTTCAGATCTCTGACATAGGTACCTTTAAGGTTACCAGATTTCTTCGCGATTTTGAGTATGATGGCGGCCTTATCTTCCACCGTTTTAGCTAACTCAGCAGCAGATTTTTTCCCAACAGGGATGACGGAAGCCTGGGATTTAGCTGATCGCGCGGCATATCGATCCACTCGATGAGTAAGATCTTCCTGCTCTGAGGTACTCTCCTCTTGCCGAATGAATTTTCGGCGAGCTGCAGCAGCCTCGGCTCTCGCTTTCCCAACGCCAATATACTCACCAGTAGTTGGTGGCCTGCCACGCCCTCTTTTTGGATTAGCTATGGGTTCCAAGGTAGCCTCAGCACTTCCGTCTGAATCTGAGGCACTTAAACCACTGCCAGCACGTCGCTTTCTGTGTAGGTCCCACAGCCGGTTTTCACCATCCACAGTAATATATGAGCTCACACTCATATTTTCATCAGTGATATCAGAGTCCGATAATCGTTCGCATAGGTCATTTGTTTTGTTTGGCAAAAGATGGGTGTTGTCCCCCCCAGAATACAAGGGACGGCCTACATCAAAAGATGTAGGGAGGGATTCTCCGCCGGCTGAGCCGACGGTACCCTCCTGGGGTAATAACTTTCTGTTAGCACTCATCATTCATTTTTTGGTAGGCAATTTTACCCTCGGCCTACCATCGAGCTTACTCCTACTTTCCTCTGCGCTAGGCACTGGACACCCTCCAGACACTCATCCCCTCGGCACGCTGACCTTGGGATTGGGGTAATTTTTTATAGAGGTTTTCTTCCTCGCAGCCCAGACCTCAGTGGCCTGAGCCCCCGTTCCCACCGAAGTAGGCTTACGGGTTGGCCGGCAGTATCATGAAGACACTGCCGCCCCCCAAAGACAGAACCTGGCCGACCGATGCGACACAGACGCCAGGTTCTAACACCCGCCCCAGCCGCCCAATGTGGACAAACGCTGGGGCTAAGCCGCGCACATCAGAATGGGCCACGACTTCCCGTCCGCTTACTGCTCGCTCTGGAAGCAGAGGAGAGAAGCGGACTCTCGGTACATTAGCTTCACCCCGGACTGGATTGCCCGAGGCTACTGAGCCCCCACGCCACGACAAGGCTGTACCGTGTGGGGGAACCTAACCTAACCTAACCTAACCTAACCTAACCTAACCTAACCTAACCTAACCTAACCTAACCTAACCTAACCTTTTTTTTTTTTTTTTTTTTTTTTTTTTTTTTTTTTTTTTACGTGGGGAAATCCTCATGGATTCCCCGCCGCATGAGGGTGCGACGGGGATATGTCAGACTTCTACTGACTAAAACCCCACGGGTGGCCATCTCCGGTGCATTTTGTGCGGGACCAACGGGGAACACCCGAGGAAGACTACCATCGGTCCCGCGCACCACGCCTAACGGCGCGCTTCTCGGGAGGGGTAAGATAAAGCCCCTCCTTTTTGCCGTCTTCTTTTTCGGAGACTCAAAGCAACCACCTTGAGCCTCCGCCATCCTCGAGGCAGGTTTTGATGGGTACCCAGAAGCCCTCACTCTGAGCACCCCCTGCCTCTGAAACCCCGCTAGGCAGATTCGTGACTACACTAACGGGGCTTCACGTCCTAATGGACGCTCCAAGAGCCGCGGTGCTAGTGTCGAACACCGCGGCGGCGGATCCTTCTCCGAGCTGGGTCCGCAATCTCCCTCTCTCTCTCGGCGGCCTCCTTCGCAAGCATAACAGTCTCGCAGAAGGAGGCCACCGCAGCCCACGCAGACGACCTATTGACCATGGCCGCCACAACGGCCCCCAACGACAAATCGGGGCCGATCTCCGCTTGGAGAATCGCCCTCTCTCCATTCCAGGCCGGGCACACCTCCAAGGTATGCTGGGCCGTGTCCTCCGGACACACCGCGCAGTGGTGGCAACGGGCAGACTGCTCCCTGCCCAGCCTCCACAGATACCTACCGAAGCAGCCATGCCCTGTCAGCATCTGTGTAAGCCGGAAGCTGAGAGCTCCGTGTCCCCGCTGCAACCACCGCTCGAAGACGGGGAGAATTGCCTCCACCGTCCTATGCCCGGCGCTAGGCACGGCCAGCCTTAGCGCCCAAGCCTCGAGGGCGACTGCCTGTACCTCCAAGCGGTAGGCAGCCGTTTCTGTCTGCGTGGGCCAGTGGCCCTGAGCCCGCCGTTCCTTCCGCCAGTGGAACGTCGACGCGAGGACTTTTGCGTCTAGGTCCCACGGCATCGACCCCGCCATCAGGCAGGCAGCCTCGCGAGAGACTGTGCGGTAGCCTCTCGACACCCTGGTGGCCATGAGCCTTTGCGGCGCATGAAGCAGCGCCGCGTTTGGCCCATCCAGAGTGTCAGCCCATATCGGGGCGCCGTACATGGCCATCGACCGCACGACCCCCGCATATAGCTGCCTGCAACCTGACCTGGGGCCCCCCAGGTTTGGCAGCAGCTTACAAAGAGCCGCTGCTGCCACTATCAATCTCGGCCCCAGGCGCTCAAAGTGGGCGCGGAAGGTCCAACGGCCGTCGAGAATTAAACCCAGATAATGTAGCGTTGTCTCGACGGCAATCCTCACCCCGCCCACTACTATGGCGGAGTCCACCGGCGGGTGATTCCGAGGCCCATGAAACCACATGGCCTCGGATTTATTCAGGGCCACTTCTAGGCCCAACAGTTTGATGCGGTGCACCACCTGGGCTACGCCAGCCGTAGCCCGTATGGCGGCCTCGCGAAACGTTTTCCCTCGAGCCGTAACCAGGGTGTCATCGGCGTAACACACTACCTGGACACCCCAGAGGTTGGCGCCGCGCAGAACCCAATCATACCCGATGTTCCACAGAAGCGGGCCTAAAACAGACCCCTGCGGAACACCGCACGTAACTTCGCGACGACACCACCCCTCCCGAACCGGATAAGTGATTTGCCGGTTCGAGAGGTACGACCCGAGAATTTCCCTCAAATAGGGAGGCACTTGGTGATAGATAAGTGCCTCCCTTATGCACGAATAGGGCAAGGTGTTGAAGGCGTTCTTTATGTCCAAAGAGGTTGCCAGCACCACCTCGCCCTGCGAGACCGCCTCGTCCGCTATATCACGGACGCATTGCACCGCATCGACCGCTGAGCGGCAGCCGCGGAAGCCGAATTGCTGGTCCGATAGGTTCGGACCAGTCTCCTCCAAATGCCCGACGATGCGGGAGGACACTATCCGCTCTAAGAGCTTTCCCACCTCGTCGAGCAAAACGATGGGCCGGAACGCCGAGGGCTCAAGTGAGTCGGCGGGGCGCCCGTCCTTGCGCAACAACACCAATTTCCCCGTTCTCCAAGGCTCTGGAAATACTTTTCTCTCCAGGCACAAGGAGAACAGGTTACACATCCTTTCGGCAAGGAAGGGCTTCAGCGCCACCACCCAGGCCTGCCCCGGGATACCATCCAAGCCCGGAGCCGTCTTTTTTGCCTGGAGGCGCTTGACGGCCACCGCCAACTCTGGCTCGGTAACCTCCGGCACCACCTCTTCAGCTTCCGCAGCTGCGACATACCCGCCCATGACAGGGGCTGGATGTTCTTCTCTTGTCGGAAACAAGGCCGAGACCACACTCTCCACGACGTTGGGCTGGAGACTACTCGTTAAGGGGGGTGCCCAGGGGCGAAGCCTCTGCCTCGCCAACCTATACGGCCGCCCCCATGGATCATTGTCGAGCGTCTCCAGCAGTTCCTTCTTTGAGGCAATTTTGGCCCTAAATATAGAGTCTTTAAGGGCCCGTTTTGCCTCTCGTAATAGGTCGTAGAGGCGGTTCTCTTCGGCCTCGTTCCGACGCGCACTTCTTCTGTGGCGGGTATACTGGCGCTTTGCCGCAATGCACGCTACGCGCAACTGCGCGACTTCAGCGTTCCACCAGTACACCCGCCGTCTCGGAGCCATAGGGCCCGCGCGGGGCATCGATGCGTCGCAGATCTCTGTGAGGGCATCACGAAACCACGTCACCTCGTCGTTCAGGTCGGCAGCCCGTCCTGGACCGGTCAGCCATGACTGAACAATGGCAGCTTCAGTCATGAGCTCCTTGTCCAGTTTTCCGAGGGCCCATCTTGGTCCCCCATTAAACGACGGACCGCGAGACGGGGCGGTCTGACGGGTCGTGGAGACATCGAATCGGATGTAGCGATGATCCGAAAATGTCTCCACATCCGTGATTACCCTCCAGCCCTTGATCAGGGCCCAGAGTTCGGGAGTAGCAAAAGTCAGATCGACGATTGAACTCCCGTTGCGACGCACGCACGTGGGTGTCGATCCTCTGTTGACGACAACTAAGCCTAGAGCCGTCGCCCACTCAACTACAGCGTCGCCGAATGCATTTGCATGTGTCGCCGGGGAACCCCAAGCAACTGACTTGGCATTAAAATCCCCGGCGATCAGCACCCGGCGAGGGCGGCTACGGAGAACCACTGCTTCCACATCGCTCAGCAAGACTTCGAGGTCAGCAAGCGGACGGTTGGGGGAGAAGTATAAGGAGATTGTGACTTCCTCCCCCACTAACGCCGCAACAAATCCGTGACCTCGAGTCACATCCCTGAGCTGCAAGCCAGCAGCTCCCGAGATGACAATAGCCGCCACGCCGTCTAAGTCCGACACCCAATTGTCCCTTGCTGGGACGAAGTATGGCTCCGAGACTAAACCAACTTTGATTGACCACTGCGCCATGCTTTGCAGGAAAAGGTCCTGCGCGCAAGCGCAGTGGTTTAGATTCGCTTGAAGGAACCTCGTGGCCATTATTGACTAATGGAAACGGGCTCCTCCTGTTCCATCGGCTCGCTGATCTGAGTCAGCGAGCGGATCGGTTGACTTTTGGGGAGTGGTTTACCCCCAGTCTTCTTCTTCGCCTTATTTTTCGGCCTCTTACAGGACTTTGCTCCAACACGATGGTCTGCTGGAACGCTGGCTGCAGCACATAAAAGGCAGTGCGGTTTTTCTCCGCAATCCCTCGCCTTATGACCGGCACCACCACAGCGGTAGCACAGATTGCTCCAGTCTGTTTTGGACGAGCAATTAGCTCGCACGTGACCCACTTCCAGACACTGGAAGCATCTGAGCTCCTGCCGAGGTAAAACCTGGACTCGAGCAAGGCTCCATCCTATTCGGATTTCTCCCGCTTTGGCCATCTGCTGAACCGTTTCGATGGGGCATCGAACCCATACTGCTCCATAGCCCCCAGGTCCATCTTTAATTTCGCCCACCTTTACCGCATCAGGAGAACATTTTCCAGAAGTTGCGATGGCCAACTTTATTTCCTGCGCTGAAACTGTATCATCCAATCTGAGGAGGCGTAGGTCACCAACCTTAGATGGCCTATTAACCCTCGCTTCAGGTGGGAGAATTTCCCTTAATCGGGCAGCTAATGTGTCTGCCTTGGCTGCAGAATCAGCTCCCGGGAGTTCTATCAGTCTGGCTCCCGTTACTGCCTTGCGCATACGTAGGGAACTGATTCCCATACTCTCCAAGTCTATTTTCCGGCGAGCCTCAAACATCACGTCGCCGAGGTTCAGCCCTTTTTCCACTGCGCTGCTTTCCAAAGTTACGGACACGGCTGCAGAGCGGGGTACACGTATTCGGGGAACAGCTTTCTTTTGTTGCCCCTTCGGTTTCAGCAGATTATTGTTGGGGGTGGGAGCTGGCACTGACCTTTTACCCCGTCTCACTACAGTGGACCATGTCTCCTTTGGCTGTCCAGCAGATGGTCCTGGTACTTCAACGTCTCGTGCAGGTGATGAGATTGGCCGAGATACAACCACTTGCTGTGCGGTCTCATTGGCAGTGCTAGGACCAGCTTTTTGACGGCTCTCATTGGCATGACTCGTCTTTTTGCCTTTACCCTTATCTTTACCCGCTAGGGGTGTAGGTTGGGGTGTATTGGCTGGCATCTTTTCCGCTGCAAGTCTGCTTTGTGCTTTTTTGTCAGCAGCTAGTGGAGGGCGGATTCGTTTCTCTGGCAGTAAACGTTCCTCCAGAGCCTCCAGTCTTGCATTCATCATGGTCCCCACCTGGACCATGATCGAACGCGCCAAATCTTCGTTTATTACTGCCGGGCTAGAGGCAGAGCGATTGTTATCAAACTCTGCCCGGATTTCCGCCATGTCCCTGCGTAGGCCAATCAGTTCAGCAGCCAAAGATTCTTTGTCTGCTTTGATTTTGAGATTTTCCTCTTTCAACCGAGTAATTTCCTCCTGAAGTTTTGAAACTTCACCGGAAGAGGAACAATCTTTTAAAAGTAAGGAACGCTGCCTTATATCTTCGGCAGTATCCTTAAGGGCCTTTACAAATTCGCCTTTGAGATTACCGGATCTCTTTGCCACGTCAATGATCAATGCCACTCCTTCTTCCACTTCTTGTGCTAGCTGAGAAGCTGACTTTCGCTCTATTGGAGTAGAAGTGTCCGTTTTAAGAAATATACGCTTCTCTTTCCTTGCAGAATATTTCTTAATTTTCTGACTTAGGTCCTCTTGCTCCGAAACCTTTTTTTCATCGCGCAGGAACTTTTGGCGCAGAGCAGCTGCCTCCGCTCTTGCTTTGCCCACACCAATGAACTGTCCTGTGGAGGGTGGTCTCCCACGGCCCCGTTTTGGTGGGTTATTTTTGCTGGTTTCAGCACCCTCAGTATTAGTATCTGAGTCGGAAGTGCTCAGACCACTTCCGGCTCTGCGCTTCCGCTGGTATTCAAACAGACTGTTTGAGCTGTCCACTGACATATGCGAGCGTGCACTCACGGCGTCATCGCTAACTTCAGAGTCCGAGAGACGACGTTGGCCTTGGACCAAACTCTCGGAATCATCAATTTCTCCAAGGAGGTGAAAACGTCCCGTATAGGGTCGTTCAGAAGCAGAATCGGTGTCAATTAAACTATTGCGACGGTCGTTGTGGCGCAGGTCCTTGGTCGAAGAACCTGCGAGGCAGTTTTTGCCCCCCCCAGAGTACGTGGGGGCGCCTCCCGCAGATGCGGAAGGGTGGGATTCCCCCTTTCGGGGACCCACCTGGGTATAACTATTCAAACTTGCCTTATCCATTTTTCGGTTTGGTAGGCTTTACACTCGGCCTACCATCGAGCTGCGCTTGGCACTGGACTCCCTCCAGACATTCATCCCCTCGGCACGCTGACCTTGGGATTGGGGTAATTTTTTATAGAGGTTTTCTTCCTCGCAGCCCAGACCTCAGTGGCCTGAGCCCCCGTTCCCACCGAAGTAGACTTACGGTTTGGCCGGCAGTATCATGAAGACACTGCCGCCCCACAAAGACAGAACCTGGCCGATCGGTGCGACACAGACGCCAGGTTCTAACACCCGCCCCAGCCGCCCAATGTGGGCAAACGCTGGGGCTAAGCCGTGCACATCAGAATGTGCCACGACTTCCCGTCCGCTTACTGCTCGCTCTGGAAGCAGAGGAGAGAAACGGACTCTCGGTACATTAGCTTCACCCCGGACTGGATTGCCCGGGGCTACTGAGCCCCCACGCCACGACAAGGCTGTACCATGTGGGGGAACCTTTTTTTTTTTTTTTTTTACGTGGGGAAATCCTCATGGATTCCCCGCCGCATGGGGGTGCGACGGGGATATGTCAGACTCATACTGACTAAAACCCCACGGTGGTCCTTCTTGGTGCCTGTTTGTGGAGCCTTCGGGTCGTCTGGCATTAAGCAATTCATCGCCGCTGACTCCACGCACCTAACGCTTGTCAGCGTTCCATCTTAAGGGGGGGACAGAACCCCCCTTTCCCTCTTTTGTAGTCACGGACGCTCAGGACCACCTAAGCGCCCGTCCTTCTTGGGCAGGGTTTGGTAGCGCACAGATAGCCCCACTCTGCACGCCTCCTGCCCGTGGAGCCCCGCTTTCGGCGACGCACGCCATATGGGGGCTCCGTGGTCTTAGAAGACCCTAACCGAGGCCGCGGTGCGTCAGTGGTTCCTGGCACCGCGGCGACGACGGCCCCTTCCAGTGGGGTCCGCCAACTCCCTCTCTCTTTCGGCGGCCTCCTTTGCAAGCATGACGTGTTCGCAAAAGGAGGCCGCCGCCGCCCACGCATCGGGTCTCTCCACCATGGCCGTGACTAAGGCTGGTAGAGAGAGATCCGGGCCAACGATCGCCCGGAGTGCTGCCCTCTCGTCGTCCCAAGCTGGGCACACCTCAACGGTGTGTTGCGCCGTATCTTCGGGGCAGTTCAGACAGTGGTGGCAACGAGCAGCCTGCTCCTTGCCCAGCCGCCACAGGTATTTCCCGAAGCAACCATGCCCGGAAAGGACCTGTGTCAGCCGAAAGCTCAGAGATCCGTGCTCTCGCTGCAACCACTGCGTGAAGACGGGGAGAATGGCCTCCACCGTCTTGTGCCCCGCGCTCGGCTGTCCCAGCCGTAGCGCCCATGCTTCCAGGGCAGCAGCTTCAACCTCCATTTTGTAAGCCGCAGTTTCCCGTTGCGTGGGCCAGTGGCCCTGAGTCCGCCGTTCTTCTCGCCAATGGAAAGTGGATGCTAGAACGTTTGCATCCAAATCCCATGGCAAAGAACCCGCCAAAAGGCAGGCAGCCTCCCGGGATACCGTTCGGTATCCCCTTGACGCCCTTACGGCCATAAGACGTTGCGGCGCATTAAGAAGCGCCGCATTAGCCCCGTTCAGGGCGTCTGACCAAACTGGGGAGCCGTACATAGCCATGGATCGTACGACTCCCATGTAGAGCTGCCTGCACCCGTCCCGAGGGCCCCCTAGGTTCGGCAAGAGTCTGCAAAGCGCAGCTGCCGCAACCATAAGTCGGGGCCCCAAGCGCTCGAAGTGAGCGCGGAACGTCCAACGGCCGTCGAGCACTAATCCCAGATATTTCAAAGTGGACTCGACGGCAATCCTCACGCCACCCACAACGATGGCGGATTCTCCCTCTGGCGGACGGTTCCGAGGCCCATGGAACCACATGGCCTCGGATTTGTTCAGGGCCACTTCAAGGCCCAGAAGCCTTATACGGCGCACTACGTGTGCCACTCCCGCTGTTGCGCGGATGGCGGCTTCCCTGAATGTTTTTCCCCGAGCCGTCACTAGGGTGTCGTCTGCATAGCAGGTGAGTTGGACACCCCAGAGGTTGGCACCGCGCAAGACCCAGTCATAGCCGATGTTCCACAGGAGCGGCCCTAGAACAGAGCCCTGTGGCACACCGCAAGACATTGCGCGACTACTCCAACCCTCCCGAACCGGATAGGTTATAGAACGGTCCGAGAGGTACGACTCGAGGATCCTCAATACGTACGGAGGCACTGCATGATATTTGAGTGCCTCTAGTATACAGGGCCAGGGCATGGTGTTGAAAGCGTTAGCGATGTCCAATGACACCGCCAGCACAACTTCGCCCTGGCTTACCGCCTCATCCGCGATTGCGCGAACGCGCAAAACTGCATGCACCGTTGAGCGGCACCGGCGGAAGCCGTACTGTTGGTCCGACAGATTTGGACCTATGTCGTCGAGGTGCTCGACGATTCGGGCAGAGATCACTCTTTCAAAAAGTTTGCCCGCCTCGTCGAGCAGCACGATCGGCCGAAACGCCGATGGTTCGACGGAGTCAGCGGGGCGTCCCTCTTTGCGCAATAGGACTAGTTTTCCTACCTTCCAAGGCTTAGGAAACGCACTTTGGGTTAAGCACATGGAAAGCAGGGTCCGGAATTCCTCCTCAAGATAGGGCTCTAGTGCAGCGACCAAGGCTCGCCCCGGGATTCCATCTAGTCCCGGGGCCGTCTTCTTTGCCTTTAACCGCTTTATTGCAACCGCCAACTCCGCTTCCGTCACCGCTGGAACAACCTCGACTGCATCCGCCGGACTATGCCGCACCGGAGCCATCAACGGGGGCTGGTGTTCTGCTCTTGCCGGGAACAAGGCCGATACCACGTTTTCAACAACCTGAGGCTGGAGACTCGTAGTTAGTGGGGGTGCCCAGGGGCGGAGTTTTTGTCGTGCCGCTCTATATGGCCTTCCCCACGGGTCGTTATTAAGAGTCTCCAGCATCTCCGCCTTCGACGCGAGTTTGGCCGCAAATATCGCAGATTTGAGGGCCCACTTCGCCTCGCGATACTCGTTTACAATGCGGAGCTCCTCGGCCTCGTCCCGGAATCTCCGTCTCCTGTATCTGTTGCACCGGCGGCCCGCCGCTAAACTTGCTCGTCGGAGCTGAGCAATATCAGCAGACCACCAATGAACTTGGCGTCTCGGAACCATTTTTCCCGCTCGGGGCATCGACGCATCACAAATCTCTGTGAGGGCCACACAAAACCAGTCCACCCCACGACTGATGTTATTTGCCAAATCAGGCGGCGCAGACCAGGACTGGACGATGGCTGCTTCAGCCAGCAAATCTTTGTCCAGCCTGCTGAGGGCCCATCTTGGACCCATATTCGTCGCCGAATTGCCTGCTGAGGTGGATGCACGGGACGCAGAGACCTCGAACCGTATATAGCGATGGTCCGAGTATGTTTCTGCGTCCGTGATGACCCTCCAGCCCTTAATTAGGGCCCAGAGACCGGGAGTTGCGAAGGTCAGATCGACAATCGAACTCCCGTTGTGCCGAACGCATGTGGGTGTCGAACCTCTATTTGCCACAGTTAACCCCGTGGCCGTCGCCCATTCTATGACAGCCGAGCCAAAGCGGTCCGTCGCCGGAGAACCCCAAGCCACAGATTTGGCGTTAAAGTCCCCAGCGACTAACACCTGGCGTGGGCGACGTTGCAGGACTGCTGCTTCCAACTCCTGGAGGAATACCTCGTATTCGGCAAAAGAATTGTTTGGGGAGAAGTAAATTGAGATAATAACAATCTCCCCAACTCGCGCCGAAACGTAACCCCTGCCCCTAACTACCTCTTCAAGCAGCAGCCCTGATGCCTGGCTGACGGTGATCGCCGCCACGCCATTCAGGTCCGACACCCAGTTTGCCCCTGTAGGAACGAAGTATGGCTCCGAGACCACCCCCACTTGAATCAACCACTGCGCTGTGCTTTGGAAGAACAAATCCTGAGCAGTGGCGCAGTGGTTGAGATTGGCTTGGAGGAACTTTAGGGCCATTGTTAATTGACGACCATTGGTTCCTCCTGAGCTCTTTGCACATTCAGAGTCGGCATTGAGCGGCCTACTTGTATAGGCACCTTCTTCTTTTCGGGATTAGGTTTTTTACCTTTCCTTCTTTTGTTAGTAGCAGAACAACTTTTCGCCCCAACTATGTGGTCTGCTGGTTTGTTTTCCCCTTTACAAACTGGACAACATGGCTTGTTGTTGCAGTTTACTACTTTGTGGTCAGGTGAACCACAACGGAAGCATAGATTGCCACGGTCCACTTCTTCTTTGCATTGGGCCCGCACGTGGCCAGCTCCAAGGCATTTGAAACATCGCAGTTCTCTTTGGGGAAGATGCTGCACACGAGGCCAGCTCCAACCAACTTGTATGGAACCCATCTGGAGGAGCTTCTTAGCCGTAACCACTGGGCATATGATAACTGAGGTGGAAAGGCCTCGAGGACCACTAACAATTTTACCAACTTTCAAGTCCTCGGGCTTACAATCGCCGGCACTTGCAACAGCTAGGGTTGCCTCCTCTATGGTGACAGAGTCATCTAGACCAACAAGCCGAATGGCTTCCGTTTTTGTTGGTCTTGAAATTTTCACCAAGCCTGGAGGAAGTACTTCTCTCAACTTCTCAGCCAAGGTATTTGCCTTGGTAGAAGCTTGTTCCCCAGAGATTTCGATCATTCGGGCTCCTGTTAGTGCGGATCGCATTCTCAGGGGCCCGATTTCTAAACTTGACAGGTTTATTTGCGTCTTGGCATCACCTATCACACCTTTGTAGGTTAGTCCTTCCTTTAGGGCCTCTTCGCTAATGCTTATTACGACTGCTGCAGATCGTGGTGGCTTCAGTTTCTGGCCAGCAGTTTTCACCGTCTTTGGTTTTTGGGATTTAGCCGGAGTCACCGCTTTTTTTCCCTTTTTTTTATTTCCTTTTCTTACAACTGTCGCCCATGTTTCACCTGTACCGTGTATTGTTGAAGGGCCAGGTACGGGCTCCATGTCATTTGGTTGTGGGATATTCAAAGAGTTCGGCCTAGGTTGGGCAGCCTGACTCTTTTTCCCCTTGCCTTTACCTTTGGCTACCGGCTTCTCTATTGTGGGTTTAGCTGAAGGAGCAGCATTTTCCTCTAAACTCCGACTACTTTGAGCTTTATTTGCCCTTTTGTCTGCAGCCAGTGGTGGCCTCAGTCGTTTTTCCGGAAGAAGCCTCCCCTCTAAAGCTTCTAACCGTGCATTTACCATGGTCCCCACCTGGACCATTATTGATTGAGTCAGAATTTCGCCAACTTCTAGGCTTGGAGCGCTTCCGCCGCTTCGGACTTCTGCCCGGAGGGCGTCTAACTCCTTTCTGAGGGCTATTTGCTCAAGGTGGAGACCCTCGTTGTTTTCTTTCAAAAGCTGCAATTCCTTCTTGAGGCGAGAGTTTTCAGCTTGCAACTTCATTGATTCAATCGATGAGGTCCGCTCCGACAGAGCCTCAGAAGACTCCTTGATCGAGGTAGTGGCATTCTTAACGGCTTTTATCAAAGTACCTTTAAGTGCCTTCGACTTTTGTGCTACGTCTAATATAACTGACAGTTGGTGTTGCACATTTTCGAGTAGATCTTCTGCCGTCTTTTCAGAGGCAGGTATACCTGCAATAGCAGTCTCTGCCGCCTTTTCCCTCTTTTTCTGCTCCTGCCGATTATATCGCTCCATTCTCTGCGTAATATCTTCTTCCTGTTGAAGGAGGAAATATTCTTTTTTGGCAGCAGCAGCTTCCTCACGTGCTCGGCCTACACCAATATATTGGCCAGTTGTTGGAGGTCGACCACGACCTCTCTTGGCGGGAGCTTTTTCAGAAGTTGGTGACTTCCGTTTGTCCTTCTCTGCTTCTGAGTCTGATGTTGCTGACTCAGATCCCCCATAAATTCTCTTACGCTGGGAACCCGAAGGTGACCCGACAAAGAAAGAGCCAATATTGTCCACCGTAGAGGTATACGAGTTGTCGCTCGACTCTACGGCTGTGTCGCTTAAATCAAAATCCATGGTGATATCGCAAGTTTCGTTGGTTTGGCATTTTTTGCCCCCCCCAGAATACGTGGGGGCGCCTCCCGCGGCCGCGGAAGGGTGGGATTCCCCCTTGCGGGGACCCACCTGGGTAGATCTATTTAAAAGTGCCGAGTTATCCATTTTAAGTTTTGGTAGGCGGTTTTACCCTCGGCCTACCATCGAGCTTACCCCCCTTTCCCCTGACGCTAGGCACTGGACCCCCTCCAGACACTCATCCTCTCGGCACGCCGACCTTAGGATTGGGGTAATTTTTTATAGAGGTTTTCTTCCTCGCAGCCCAGACCTCAGTGGCCTGAGCCCCCGTTCCCACCGAAGTGGGCTTACGGGTTGGCCGGCAGTATCATGAAGACACTGCCGCCCCTCCATCACCAGCCGCCCAATGTGGACAGTCGCTGGGACCGAACGCAAGACAGAACCTGGCCGACCGATACGACACAAACGCCAGGTTCTAACTTAACAACGACGCCTACTCGGTACATTGGCTTCACCCCGGGCTGGATTGCCCGAGGCTACTGAGCCCCCACGCCACGACAAGGCTGCACCGTGTGGGGGATGTGGGGGAACCTAACCTAACCTAACCTAACCTAACCTAACCTAACCTAACCTAACCTAACCTAACCTAACCTAACCTAACCTAACCTAACCTAACCTAACCTTTTTTTTTTTTTTTTTTTTTTTTTACGTGGGGAAATCCTCATGGATTCCCCGCCGCTGGGGGGAGCGACGGGGATATGTCAGACTCCTACTGACTAAAACCCCACGGTGGTCCTTCTTGGTGCACAATGGTCGGGGTCCCTGGCCTCTGTTACCGGAGGTAATTTACCACGGACCCCTCGCACCTATGCCTCTCGGCATTCCTTCCACGGGGGGGAACAGAACCCCCCCACTACCAACAGCTAGTAACGGACGCTCAGAACCACTGAAGCGTCCGTCCTTCTTGGCAGGGTGACTAGCGCGCAAATAGCCCCCTTTTGCGCGCCTCCTGCCGTGGAGCCCCACTTTCGGCGTCGCACGCCATATGGGGGCTCCGTGGTCTTAAAAGACCCTACCGAGGCCGCGGTGCATCAGTGGTTCCTGGCACCGCGGCGACGACGGCCCCTTCTAGTGGGGTCCGCCAACTCCCTCTCTCTTTCGGCGGCCTCCTTTGCAAGCATGACTCGTTCGCAAAAGGAGGCCGCCGCAGCCCACGCATCGGGTCTCTCCACCATAGCCGCGACTATGGCTGGCAGAGAGAGATCCGGGCCGATGACCGCCCGGAGTTCCGCCCTCGGCACGTCCCACGCTGGGCACACCTCTAAGGTGTGCTGCGCCGTATCTTCGGGGCAGTTCAGGCAGTGGTGGCAACGAGCAGCCTCCTCCTTGCCCAGCCGCCACAGGTATTTCCCAAAGCAACCATGCCCGGAAAGGACCTGTGTCAGCCGGAAGCTTAGAGATCCGTGCTCTCGCTGCAACCACTGCGTGAAGACGGGGAGAATGGCCTCCGCCGTCTTATGCCCCGCGCTTGGCTGACCTAGCCGAAGCGCCCATGCCTCGAGGGCAGCGGCCTCTACCTGTTGTTTGTAGGCCGCTGTTTCCCGATCCGTGGGCCAGTGGCCCTGCGTCCGCCGTTCTTCTCGCCAGTGGAAAGTTGACGCAAGAACTTGTGCGTCCAACTCCCATGGCTTTGAACCCGCCAGTAGGCAGGCAGCCTCTCGGGATACCGTGCGGTATCCCCTTGACGCCCTGACAGCCATGAGCCGTTGCGGCGCATGTAGAAGCGCCGCATTTGACCCCTTCAGGGCGTCAGCCCAGACTGGGGAGCCGTACATGGCCATGGACCGTACGACCCCCATGTAGAGCTGCCTGCACGCGCTCCCAGGGCCCCCAAGGTTCGGCAGGAGTCTGCTGAGTGCAGCTGCCGCAACCATCAACCGGGGCCCCAAACGCTCGAAGTGAGCGCGGAACGTCCAACGGCCGTCGAGTGTTAGTCCCAAGTATTTTAACGTGGACTCGACGGCAATCCTCTCGCCACCCACAACGATGGCGGATTCCCCTACCGGCGGACGATTCCGAGGCCCATGGAACCACAAGGCCTCGGATTTGTTCAGGGCCACTTCTAGGCCCAACGACCTAATGCGGCGCACCACGTGCGCCACACCCGCAGTCCCGCGGATGGCGGCCTCTCTGTATGTCTTCCCTCGGGCCGTCACTAGGGTGTCGTCTGCATAGCAGGTGAGTTGGACACCCCAGAGGTTGGCGCCGCGTAAGACCCAGTCGTATCCGATGTTCCACATGAGTGGGCCCAAGACTGAGCCCTGTGGAACACCGCAAGACATTTCGCGGCGACCCCAACCCTCCCGAAGCGGATACGTGATGAACCGATCCGAGAGGTACGACCCGAGAATCCTCCTCAAGTACGGAGGCACTTCGTGATATTTCAGTGCCTCCGCTATACAGGACCAGGGCATGGTGTTGAAGGCGTTTTTGATGTCGAGAGAGACCGCCAACACCACCTCGCCCTGGGAGACCGCCTCGTCCGCTATTGAGCGGACCCGCAGAACTGCATGAACTGTCGAGCGACAGCGCCTGAAACCGAACTGCTGGTCCGAGAGATTCGGACCAGCTCCCTCTAAGTGCTCGACGATGCGGGCAGAGATCACCCTTTCCAAAAGTTTGCCCGCCTCGTCGAGCAGGACTATCGGCCGGAAAGCTGAGGGTTCTGTGGAGTCAGCGGGGCGCCCGTCCTTTCGCAGAAGCACGAGTTTACCCGTCTTCCACGGCTCTGGAAACACACCTTGTTCCAGGCACGTGGAGAACAGGCCCCGAAACCTCTCCTCCAGGAACGGTTTGAGCGCCACTACCCACGCCTGCCCCGGAATTCCATCCAGTCCCGGGGCTGTCTTC
Organism: Bedellia somnulentella; assembly: GCA_963576735.1. Lineage (NCBI taxonomy): Eukaryota > Metazoa > Arthropoda > Insecta > Lepidoptera > Bedelliidae > Bedellia > Bedellia somnulentella. The sequence goes on along the minus strand of CAUYWD010000379.1, from coordinate 81,641 downwards.
TTTTTCTTCAGGCGCTCTATGGCCACCGCCAACTCCGGTTCGGTTACTTCGGGGACGAGATGTTCGTCCGCCGAACGCTGCCGCTCAAGAGCCATTACGGGGGGCTGATGCGCCCCCCTGTCCGGGAACAAGGTCGAAACCACGTTTTCCACCACGTGGATCTGGAGGCTCGTCGTAAGTGGGGGCGCCCATGGTCGGAGCCTTTGTCTAGCCATTCTGTAGGCGCGCCCCCATGGATCGTTATCTAGAGCCTCCTGTAACTCCCTTCGCGAGGCTTCTTTGGCCCTGATTATCGCTATCTTCAGGGCCTTCTTTGCCTCGCGGAATATTTCCACGCGGCGAAGCTGTTCCGCCTCGTCCCGGATCCTCCTCCTTCGATTCCTTTTGCACCGGCGGCGCGCCGTCATACTCGCTAATCGCAATTGAGCGATTTCGGCGCTCCACCAGTGCACTTGCCGCCTCGGAGCCATCGGTCCCACGCGGGGCATCGATGCGTCGCATATCTCTGTGAGGGCATCACGAAACCAGCTCACCTCGGCATTGATGTCGACGGCCGCACCGGGCGGCGGTGACATCCAGGACTGGACGATGGATGCTTCCTCCATCATATCCCTGTCCAGCCTGGTGAGGGCCCACCTAGGTCCCCCATTTGCCGACGGGCCACCCGGTAAGGTGGGTGGCTGGGACGTGGAGATCTCGAATCGGATGTACCGATGGTCCGAGTACGACTCCACGTCCGTGATAACCCTCCAGCCCTTGATCAGGGCCCAGAGACCGGGAGTTGCGAAGGTCAAATCGACAATCGAACTCCCGTTATGCCTAACACATGTAGGTGTCGAACCTCTGTTGGCCACGGCCAATCCCGTGGTCGTCGCCCACTCCGTCACTGCCTCACCGAAGCGCTCTGTCGCTGGAGAACCCCACAGCACCGATTTGGCGTTGAAGTCCCCAGCGACCAAAACTTGACGAGGGCGACGTTGCAGGACTGCTGCCTCCAGCTCTTGCAAGAAGACCTCCAGATTGGCAAAGGAATCGTTGGGGGAGAAGTAAATCGAGATGATTACTATCTCCCCTATCCGTGCCGCAACGAAACCTCTGCCGCGAGATACTTCCTCCAACAGCAGCCCTGATGACCTGCTGACAGTAATTGCCGCCACACCATTCAGGTCCGACACCCAATTTACCCCTGTTGGGACAAAATATGGCTCCGAGACCACCCCGACTTGGATCAACCACTGCGCTGTGCTTTGACAAAACAAATCCTGAGCAGTGGCGCAGTGGTTGAGGTTCGCCTGGAGGAACCGCATGGCCATTACTAATTAACGACCATGGGTTCCTCCACAGGTCCTTTCTCTGGACAGCTACTTATTCCAGCTAACGATGCAGAGGTCAGAACTCTGGCATTAGCCGTTCTTTGGTTTGGCCGCGTCTTATTATTAGGGGCACATTTTTTCGCTCCGATAGAGTGCTCACTTGGTTTGTTTGCTGCCCTGCAGACAGGACAGCACGGTTTGTTGGCACAGTTGCCCGCTTTATGGCCGGGTAAACCGCAGCGGTAGCAGAGACTGCTGCGGTCTATCTCCGATTTGCATGTTGCCCGCACATGGCCCGTCTCCATGCACTTAAAACAGCGCAACTCTCTTCTTGGTAAAGGTTGCACCGTTACCATCCCCCAACCAACTTGCAGTGATCCTGCTTCCAATAACTTTTTAGTAGAGGCCAGGGGGCACCTGACAAGGGCTGAGCATAACCCTCTATACCCCTCAGTTATTTGGCCAACTTTAATTTCTGCTCGGGCACAACCACTAGTATAAGCTATCGCGCTAAGGATCTCTTCTGACGAAACAGAGTCATCTAAGCCTATTAACCTAACCGCTTCCGTTTTTATAGGCCTAGATACCCTGACTGATTCCGGCAGGACCTCCCGGAGTTTTGCCGCAAGAGTATCGGCCTGTGCCGAAGCCTGCTCTCCTGATATTTCAAATTTACGGGCCCCAGTCAAGGCAGCACGTATCCTCATTGGCCCAATGCCTAAGCCAGACAGATTAATTTTTGACTTGGCGTCAGACATCAGATTCCCTAATGTTTCACCTCTTTTGGCTGCGTCATCAGTTAGGGTTACAATCACCGCGGCAGAACGCGGCACCTTAAGTTTTTTGGCAGCGGCTTTAGCCGTCACTTTTTGTGGGCCTTTAACGGCCACTTTTTGTGAGGCTTTAGCGCCGGCGGCTTTCTTACTTTTTTTGCCACGTCGGACAACCGTAGCCCAGGTATCCTCAACCGGAGCTGTGGAAGGGCCAGCCACTTGTTCAGTCAATGAGCTTGCCACTGCTGGCATCGACGGGTTTGGGTTGTTATTAGGCTGCGACGATGAGGGTTTCGTACTCCTTTTACCCTTGCCTTTATCCTTCCCGTTCTCTTTTCCATCTTTGTTTAGTTGAGACTTTGTCCCAACCAAACCATGAGAGTTCAGACTCTTTTTCTCTGACGCAAGAGGTGGCCTTAACCGCTTTTCAGGGAGGAGTCGCTCTTCAAGGTTCTCAAGCCTTGCGTTGAGCATTGTCCCCACCTGAACCATTATGGACCTCGCAAGATCGTCGCCATCAACTTGGTCCGAGCGTCCACTTCGGATTTCAACTCGAAGAGCATCGAGTTCCCTACGGAGAGCTATTTGCTCTAGTTGGAGGCTCTCATTTGACGCTCGCATCTGAGAAAGTTCATTTTTGAGACGAGCGTTGTCCTGCTGAAGCCGTCTCGTCTCGTCCGATGATGATCTCTCGAGCATAACCTCAGACGACTCTTTGATCGAAGTGGCCGCATTCTTAAGAGCCCTTACAAAAGTGCCCTTCAGCTTTTTCGATTTATCAGCGACATCTAGGATAGCTGATAGGTGATATTGGACTGACGTCATAATATCGTGCGCACTTTTTTCGGTGGTAGGTGTTGTAACCTCCTTGGACTGTGACCTTTTCTTTTCTTCCAGCTTGTTATAGCGTTCCAAACGTTCAGTCACTTCCTCGGTTTGCTGTAACATGAATTGTTCACGTTTGGCAGCAGCAGCTTCCTCTCTCGCCTTTCCTATGCCAATATATTGGCCAGTAGTTGGCGGCCTGCCGCGACCCCTCTTTGCCGTTTGTTTTCTAGAGGGTTGAACAGGTCTTTCCGAATCAGAATCGGAAGTTGCCGAAGCAGCCTCTCCAATAGTGCGCTTTCTCAGCGACCCTCTTGGAGTTCCTACCAGACCTGGTAGATCTCTATTTGTTGTTGGTGATGCATAGGAGCTATCACTCAACATATCCACAGTCGTATCGCTTAAAAACAAGTCCGTTGTAATGCATGTGTCGTTAGATTGGCAGTTTTTGCCCCCCCCAGAATACGTGGGGGCGCCTCCCGCGGCCGCGGAAGGGTGGGATTCCCCCTTTCGGGGACCCACCTGGGTAACTCTATTAAAAATTGCCTTTTGATCCATTTTTGGTTTTGGTAGGCTTTACCCTCGGCCTACCATCGAGCTTAACCCCCCTACCCCTGCGCTAGGCACTGGACCCCCTCCAGACACTCATCCCCTCGGCACGCCGACCTTGGGATTGGGGTAATTTTTTATAGAGGTTTTCTTCCTCGCAGCCCAGACCTCAGTGGCCTGAACCCCCGTTCCCACCGGAGTAGGCTTACGGGTTGGCCGGCAGTATCATGAAGACACTGCCGCCCCTCCATCACCAGCCGCCCAATATGGACAGTCGCTGGGACCGAATCATCGACAAGACAGAACCTGGCCGACCGTTGCGACACAGACGCCAGGTTCTAACACCCGCCCCAGCCGCCCAATATGGACAAACGCTGGGGCTAAGCCGTGCACATCGGGATGTGCCACGACTTCCCGTCCGCTTACTGCTCGCTCTGGAAGCAGAGGAGAGAAGCGGACTCTTGGTACATTAGCTTCACCCCGGACTGGATTGCCCGAGGCTACTGAGCCCCCACGCCACGACAAGGCTGTACCGTGTGGGGGAACCTTTTTTTTTTTTTTTTTTTTTTTTTTTTTTTTTTTACGTGGGGAAATCCTCATGGATTCCCCGCCGCTGGGGGGAGCGACGGGGATATGTCAGACTCCTACTGACTAAAACCCCACGGTGGTCCTTCTTGGTGCACAATGGTCGGGGTCCCTGGCCTCTGTTACCGGAGGTAATTTACCACGGACCCCTCGCACCTATGCCTCTCGGCATTCCTTCCCCGGGGGGGAACAGAACCTCCCCACTACCAACAGCTAGTAACGGACGCTCAGAACCACTTGAGCGTCCGTCCTTCTTGGCAGGGTGACTAGCGCGCAAATAGCCCCCCCTTTGCGCGCCTCCTGCCGTGGAGCCCCACTTTCGGCGTCGCACGCCATATGGGGGCTCCATGGTCTTAAAAGACCCTACCAATGGCCGCGGCGTCAGTGGTTCCTGGCGCCGCGGCGACGACGGCCCCTTCTGGTGGGGTCCGCCAACTCCCTCTCTCGTTCGGCGGCCTCCTTTGCATTGATGACTTGTTCGCAAAAGGAGGCCGCCGCAGCCCACGCATCGGGTCTCTCCACCATAGCCGCGACTACGGCTGGCAGAGAGAGATCCGGGCCGATGAACGCCCGGAGTTCCGCCCTCGGCACGTCCCACGCTGGGCACACCTCTAAGGTGTGCTGCGCCGTATCTTCGGGGCAGTTCAGGCAGTGGTGGCAACGAGCAGCCTCCTCCTTGCCCAGCCGCCACAGGTATTTCCCAAAGCAACCATGCCCGGAAAGGACCTGTGTCAGCCGGAAGCTCAGAGATCCGTGCTCCCGCTGCAACCACTGCGTGAGGACGGGGAGAATGGCCTCCACCGTCTTGTGCCCCGCGCTTGGCTGACCTAGCCGAAGCGCCCATGCCTCGAGGGCAGCGGCCTCTACTTGTTGTTTATAGGCCGTTGTTTCCCGATCCGTGGGCCAGTGGCCCTGTGTCCGCCGTTCTTCTCGCCAGTGAAAAGTTGACGCGAGAACTTGTGCGTCCAACTCCCACGGCTTTGAACCCGCCAGTAGGCAGGCAGCCTCTCGGGATACCGTGCGGTATCCCCTTGACGCCCTGACAGCCATGAGCCGTTGCGGCGCATGTAGAAGCGCCGCATTTGACCCCTTTAGGGCGTCAGCCCAAACTGGGGAGCCGTACATGGCCATGGACCGTACGACCCCCATGTAGAGCTGCCTGCACGCGTTCCCAGGGCCCCCAAGGTTCGGCAGGAGTCTGCTGAGTGCAGCTGCCGCAACCATCAACCGGGGCCCCAAACGCTCGAAGTGAGCGCGGAACGTCCAACGGCCGTCGAGTGTTAGTCCCAAGTATTTTAACGTGGACTCGACGGCAATCCTCTCGCCACCCACGACGATGGCGGATTCCCCTTCCGGCGGACGATTCCGAGGACCATGGAACCACAAGGCCTCGGATTTGTTCAGGGCCACTTCCAGGCCCAACGACCTAATACGGCGCACTACGTGCGCCACACCCGCAGTTCCGCGGATGGCGGCCTCTCTGTAAGTTTTTCCTCGAGCCGTCACTAGGGTGTCGTCTGCATAGCAGGTGAGTTGGACACCCCAGAGGTTGGCGCCGCGCAGGACCCAATCGTAGCCGATGTTCCACAGGAGCGGGCCCAAGACTGAGCCCTGTGGAACACCGCAAGACATTTCGCGGCGACCCCAACCCTCCCGAAGCGGATACGTGATGAACCGGTCCGAGAGGTACGACCCGAGAATCCTCCTCAAGTACGGAGGCACTTCGTGAAATTTCAGTGCCTCCGCTATACAGGACCAGGGGATGGTGTTGAATGCGTTCTTGATATCGAGTGATACCGCCAACACCACCTCGCCCTGGGAGACCGCCTCGTCCGCTATTGAGCGGACCCGCAGAACTGCATGAATTGTCGAGCGACAGCGTCTGAAACCGAACTGCTGGTCCGAGAGGTTCGGACCAGCTCCCTCTAGATGCTCGACGATTCGGGCAGAGATCACCCTTTCCAAAAGTTTGCCCGCCTCGTCGAGCAGGACTATCGGCCGGAAAGCTGAGGGTTCTGTGGAGTCAGCGGGGCGCCCGTCCTTTCGCAGAAGCACGAGTTTACCCGTCTTCCACGGCTCTGGAAACACACCTTGTTCCAGGCACGTGGAGAACAGGCCCCGAAACCTCTCCTCCAGGAACGGTTTGAGCGCCACTACCCACGCCTGCCCCGGAATTCCATCCAGTCCCGGGGCTGTCTTCTTTTTCTTTAGGCGCTCTATGGCCACCGCCAACTCCGGTTCGGTCACTTCGGGGACGAGATGTTCGTCCGCCGAACGCTGTCGCTCAAGAGCCATTACGGGGGGCTGATGCGCCCCCCTGTCCGGGAACAAGGTCGAAACCACGTTTTCCACCACGTGGATCTGGAGGCTCGTAGTAAGTGGGGGCGCCCATGGTCGAAGCCTTTGCCTAGCCATTCTGTAGGCGCGCCCCCATGGATCGCTGTCTAGAGCCTCCAGTAGCTCCTTTCGCGAGGCTTCTTTGGCCCTGATTATCGCTATCTTCAGGGCCTTCTTTGCCTCGCGGAATATCTCCACGCGGCGAAGCTGTTCCGCTTCGTCCCGGATTCTCCTCCTTCGATTCCTCTTGCACCGGCGGCGCGCCGTCATACTGGCTAATCGCAATTGCGCGATTTCGGCGCTCCACCAGTGAATTTGTCGTCTCGGAGCCATCGGTCCCTGGCGGGGCATCGATGCGTCGCATATCTCTGTGAGGGCATCACGAAACCAGCTCACCTCGGCATTGATGTCGACAGCCGCACCGGGCGGCGGTGACATCCAGGACTGGACGATGGATGCTTCCACCATCATATCCTTGTCCAGCCTGGTGAGGGCCCACCTAGGTCCCCCATTTGCCGGCGCTCCACCCGGTAAGGTGGCTGGTTGCGACGTGGAGATCTCGAACCGGATATACCGATGGTCCGAGTACGACTCCACGTCCGTAATAACCCTCCAGCCCTTGATCAGGGCCCAGAGACCGGGAGTTGCGAAGGTCAGATCGACAATCGAACTCCCGTTATGCCTAACACATGTAGGTGTCGAACCCCTGTTGGCCACGACCAATCCCGTGGTCGTCGCCCACTCCACCACTGCCTCGCCGAAGCGCTCTGTCGCTGGAGAACCCCAGACCACCGATTTGGCGTTGAAGTCTCCAGCGACCAATACTTGGCATGGGCGACGTTGCAGGACTGCTGCTTCCAGTTCTTGTAAAAAGACCTCAAGGTTGGCAAAGGAATCGTTGGGGGAGAAGTAAATCGATATGATTACTATTTCCCCTATCCGTGCCGCAACGAAACCTCTGCCGCGAGTTACTTCTTCCAGCAGCAGCCCTGACGACCGGCTGACGGTAATCGCCGCCACGCCATTCAGGTCCGACACCCAGTTTGCCCCTGTGGGGACAAAATATGGCTCCGAGACCACCCCCACTTGAATCAACCACTGCGCTGTACTTTGAAAAAACAGATCCTGAGCAGTGGCGCAGTGGTTGAGATTCGCCTGGAGGAACCGGATAGCCATCACTAATTTACTACCATTGGTTCCTCCGTGGGTCCTTTTTCTGGACGGCCGCTTGTACCAGCTAATGCTGCAGAGGTCAGAACCCTGGCATTAGCTGTTTTATCATTTGACCGCTTCTTTTTGCTCGCAGTACATTTTTTCGTCCCTATTGGATGCTCACTATTTCTGTTTGCTGCCTTGCAGACCGGACAGCATGGTTTATTTGTACAGTTGCCCGCTTTATGGCCGGATAAACCGCAACGGTAGCAAAGACTGCTGCGGTCTATCTCCGATTTGCAAGCTGCCCGAACGTGGCCGGCCTCCAAACACTTAAAGCAGCGCAACTCTCGTCTTGGTAAAGGTTGCACCGTTACGATTCCCCAACCAACTTGCAGCGACCCTGCCTCCAGGAGCTTTTTAGCTGAGGCCAAAGGGCATCTGACAAGGGCCGAGCATAACCCTCGATACCCTTCAGTTATTTGGCCGACTTTAATTTCTTCGCGGGCACAGCCATTAGTGTTAACTACAGCACCGAGAATTTCCTCTACCGAAACGGAGTCATCTAAGCCTATTAACCGAACAACTTCCGTTTTTGTCGGCCTAGATACCCTGACTGATTGCGGTAGGACCTCACGAAGTTTTGCCGCAAGAGTATCTGCCTGTACTGAGGCCTGTTCACCTGAAATTTCAAATTTACGGGCCCCCGTCAAGGCAGAACGGATCCTCATTGGTCCAATACCCAAACCAGATAGATTAATTTTTGCCTTGGCGTCTGACATCAAATTCCCCAATGTTTCTCCCTTTTTAGCTGCATCCTCAGTTAAGGTGACAATTACAGCAGCAGAGCGCGGCACCTTTAGCTTTTTGGCAGCTGCTTTAGCGGTCACCTTTTGTGGGACTTTAGCGGCTACTTTTTGTGGGGCTCTAGCGTCGGCAGTAGCTTTCTTATTCTTTTTGCCACGTCGGACGACTGTAGCCCAGGTATCCTCAGCTGGAGCTGTGGAAGGGCAAGTCGTATGTTGTGACGACGAGCTTGCCACTATTGGCATCGTCGGTGTCGGTTTGGTAACAGGCTGTGACGATGAGGGTTTGGTACTCCTTTTACCCTTGCCCTTGCCTTTATCTTTACCAATGTCCTTTCCATCTTTGGGTGGTTGAGACTTTGTCCCAACCAAACCATGAGAGTCCGAACTCTTCTTGTCAAATGCAAGGGGTGGCCTCAACCGCTTTTCAGGGAGGAGGCGCTCTTCGAGGTTTTCAAACCTTGCGTTGAGCATAGTCCCCACCTGGACCATTATAGACCTCGCAAGATCATCGCCATCGACTTGGTCCGAGCGACCACTCCGGATTTCTACACGAAGAGCCTCCAGTTCCCTACGGAGAGCTATTTGCTCTGATTGGAGGTTCTCGTTTGACTCTCGCATTTGAGTCAGTTCGTTTTTGAGACGAGTGTTGTCCTGCTGGAGCCGTCTGGTCTCGTCGGATGAAGACCTCTCAAGCATAACCTCAGACGACTCTTTGATCGAAGTGGCCGCATTCTTAAGAGCTTTTACGAATGTGCCCTTCAGCTTTTTCGATTTGTCCGCCACATCTAGAATAGCTGACAGATGATACTGGACTGACGTCATAATATCGTGCGCACTTTTTTCGGTGGTAGGTGTTGTAACCTCCTTGGACTGTGACCTTTTCTTTTCTTCCAGCTTGTTATAGCGTTCCAAACGTTCAGTCACTTCCTCGGTTTGCTGTAACATGAATTGTTCACGTTTGGCAGCAGCAGCTTCCTCTCTCGCCTTTCCTATGCCAATATATTGGCCAGTAGTTGGCGGCCTGCCGCGACCCCTCTTTGCCGTTTGTTTTCTTGAGGGTTGAACCGGTCTTTCCGAATCAGAATCGGAAGTTGCCGAAGCGGCCTCTCCAATAGTGCGCTTTCTCAGCGACCCTCTTGGAGTTCCTACCAGACCTGGTAGGTCTCTATTTGTTGTTGGTGATGCATAGGAGCTATCACTCAACATATCCACAGTCGTATCGCTTAAAAACAAGTCCGTTGTGATGCATGTGTCGTTAGATTGGCAGTTTTTGCCCCCCCCAGAATACGTGGGGGCGCCTCCCGCGGCCGCGGAAGGGTGGGATTCCCCCTTTCGGGGACCCACCTGGGTAACTCTATTGAAAATTGCCTTTTGATCCATATTTTGGTTTTGGTAGGCTTTACCCTCGGCCTACCATCGAGCTTAACCCCCCTACCCCTGCGCTAGGCACTGGACCCCCTCCAGACATTCATCCCCTCGGCACGCTGACCTTGGGATTGGGGTAATTTATTATAGAGGTTTTCTTCCTCGCAGCCCAGACCTCAGTGGCCTGAGCCCCCGTTCCCACCGAAGTAGGCTTACGGGTTGGCCGGCAGTATCATGAAGACACTGCCGCCCCTCCATCACCAGCCGCCCAATGTGGGTAGCTGGGACCGAATCCACCAAAAGACAGAACCTGGCCGACCGATGCGACACAGACGCCAGGTTCTAACACCCGCCCCAGCCGCCCAATATGGACAAACGCTGGGGCTAAGCCGTGCACATCGGAATGTGCCACGACTTCCCGTCCGCTTACTGCTCGCTCTGGAAGCAGAGGAGAGAAGCGGACTCTTGGTACATTGGCTTCACCCCGGACTGGATTGCCCGAGGCTACTGAGCCCCCACGCCACGACAAGGCTGTACCGTGTGGGGGCCGTGTGGGGGAACCTAACCTAACCTAACCTAACCTAACCTAACCTAACCTAACCTAACCTAACCTAACCTAACCTTTTTTTTTTTTTTTTTTGTTTTTTTTTTTTTTTTGTTTTTTTTTTTTTTTTTATGTCGTGGGGAAATCCTCATGGATCCGACGTCACCCGGCGGGGTGACGAAGGTATGTCGGACTCTTACCGACTAAAACCCCACGGTGGCCATCTTCGGTGCTTTGATGCGGGATTGGTGGGAACGCCCGTGGCAGTCTACCTCCAATCCCGCGCACCACGCCTTTCGGCGTCCATCTCGGGGGACATGAAGTCCCCCACTCCCCTCTGTGCTTCCTCAGCACCGCAGACGTTTGGGCCACAAGTTCCAAACGCCCGCCCCCTCGAGGTTCTCCTTGCGGAGTAGCAGACTGCAACCCGCCGGTCGCAGCCCACCACCTCACGGATTTTTTAACGAGGTTTTGTCCTCGGACTTTTGCGGAAGGTTTACTCCTCTTCCGATTTTTTATAGAGGTTTACTCCTCGCGGTCAAGCCTACACCTCGGCAAGACCCTCGGCCCTGGTAGTGCAATACTGCCAGGGTTACGAGTTCCCCTCTTGCTCCCGTTCCCTCTCTACACCTCGAAAGGAAAACGGGAGCAACCCACCCCATGATTTTTAACGAGGTTTTCTCCTCCGATTTTTTATAGAGGTTGACTCCTCGTGTTCCGTACTGGAACAAATTAGTTTATAATTTTCTTTATTAGGTGTGCACAAGACAACAAAACATATTTTACATACTTTTTAATTCACGTTAGAAATAGATTTATTTCATGTGGCTTATTTTCTCTAACACTACCTTGTTGATGCGGGAAACTGGCAACATTGACGTCTGACGTCTTACAACTACATCCGTTTCCGCAAGTTAGTCTCTTTTTCTCAACGCGCCGATGTGAATGTACACGTTCGTATAAAAAGTTACCAAATAAATTCCGAATCAAGTCTATTTCCCGAACAAAGTGAAAAAGGACTGAACCACATTTATCTATGGACCTATGGTGAAAAGTGTAAGCCTGCGCTGTGATTCATCAATAAACTCTCGAGAGTTCGAACGCCACCCCTGCCAGCCACGTGCCTGGTAAGTGTTTAAAGTTTAAATAAGTCACTCGCGGCTACATAAATTATTTTGATCCTATCGAACCGGATCCGATTTCATCTTTTGTTTTGTTGTCTTGTGTTGTGCAGTACTACGTACTCAGTAATTTCAAATTCATTTCAATCGTTTGAGTCGCCATCTTTGTTACGCAAAATGGCCGAGAACGATCATGTTTGTGAACAAGACATATTCGAAAGGGACTTGATTCTCGAAGAACTTAGGCGTACATTACAGTTTGCAACTACCGATGAGCAGCAATTTCGTTCGCGAACTATAGACATTTCAGCTCATCAGAGAAAGTTTACGAAAGTCCAGTGTAAAATAGAAAAAATATTGTTTAAACATAAGTGCTTTGATAAAGATGAACAAATAACTATTCGGAATGAATTTAACGATTTGTATTATGGCATCTTAGCTCATCTTAACGACCTTAAGCAAAAGGAGGAACGTGTCCGTCGCTCAAGTCGTATTTTTCTTTCATCGTCTGAGGCTCCTCAGCAGTGTCATCACAGTAAAACTTTGCCTACTTTACCATTGCCCTCGTTTAGTGGCGATCCTACGGATTGGCCATCATACATTGATTTATTTAAGTCGTTAGTGCATAGCAACAGTGCCTACACGGATGCCGAGAAGCTTAGGTACTTAATACTTACTGTAAAGAACGAACCTTTTAATCTTATAAAATCCTTGCCGATTTCCGAAGATAATTACGCCATCGCTTTAGAAATATTAATTTCTCGTTATGAAAATAAGCGAGTCATCGCGTCAAAACATCTCGATCGAATTCTCGACATCGAAAATTGCAGTGATAAATCGGTTCATAGCCTGCGTCGGCTACTTAACGTCTACCAAGAAAATATTAAGGCACTTGAAGCTATGCAGTTTCCCGTGGGCCAATGGAATTTCATACTTTTAAACATTTTACTACGTAAAATTCCAGTTGGTACTAGGAAGTGTTTTGAAAGATCGCTAGTGAAACCATCTTCTATTCCCGATGTAAACACATTGATCACATTTCTTGAAAAAGAAATTTCCGCTGACGAAATCATAAACATTTCCGTTGGTGGGCAGTCCATTTCACAACAAAATACAAAAGTGGGTAGTTCGCTATCAAGCCGCACTATCACGCAGCAGCGATCATTCAATGCATTAGCTGCAAACAATGTCGGCCTTCCTACTCGTCAAACAGACGAAAATCAACGTACTTACAACGTAATTAAGAAGCAAACTTGTATATGCTGTGAAGCTCAACATTCGTTGACAAAATGTTCGAAGTTTTTAAATCTTACACCTCACGCGAGGTACAATTTAATTCAAAATAAAAATATTTGTTATAATTGTTTAAATGTAGGTCACAATGTTATCAATTGCAAATCGAGTTATGTGTGTCGCTCGTGTCACAAAAGGCATCACAGTTTAATTCATTTTTCTAATCAAACCTCGCCGGTAGTCAGTGACTCCGCTGTTATCACCCTCCCCCCTGCCAAGGTAGACCCAGTACCACCAACTCAGTCCGAGTCGAATTCTGTTCATAATAATTGCGCTTCGAATTCCAATGCTCCTTCTATGCGAACTAGCACGGTGCTACTATCGACCGCGCTCATCGATGTATGTGTTGGCTCGTCTATACTATCGACCGTTAGGTGTGTTGTGGATTCGGGAAGCCAGGCTTCCTTTATAACTGAGTCGTGCGCGCAAAGGTTAGGTTTAAATCGTAAGAAAATAAACATTCCAGTATATGGTATTGGTGATAGCGAACCAGTTAAACCAAAGGGTGTAATTTCGTGTTTAGTCAAACCCAAGGGTAAACAAAACCCTATAATTCAAGTAGAAGCTTTAATTCTACCAAAGTTGATGTCTCACATGCCGAGCGTACCACTTCCCCAGAAAGGGTGGACACATTTAACCAATTTGACCTTAGCTGACCCCGATTTTCGTACTCCACAACCCGTGGAAATGTTGTTAGGAGCGGATATACTATCCCATGTGTTATTAGGTAATATCGTTTCCGGTTTGCCTGGTTCTCCGATCGCTGTAAACAGTGTATTCGGTTATTTATTATTGGGTAAATTAAACTTAGATCCCGTGGTTTCGACTCCACCCCATGTGTGTTTTAGCTCATTCGACAATGACAATTTGCAAAGGTTCTGGGAGCTGGAGTCCCTTCCTGAGAAACGGAGTTACACTCCTGATGAAGAGTTATGTGAATCCCTTTTTCAAAGGACGCATACTCGCGATGGTATTACCGGCCGCTACGTCGTTTCTCTTCCGTTTAAACCCGATGCTCCGCCCCTCGGCGAGTCGCGGCAGACAGCCCTCGCGAGGCTTCATAACCTCGAGTATAGGCTCGAACGTAATCCAACCCTCAAACGTGACTACCACGCGTGTATCCAAGAATATTTAGATTTAAACCACATGGAGCCCGTGACTAGTGATGCCGCCCTGGGCGCCCACTATTATATTCCGCACCACTGCGTGGTTAAAGAGTCCAGTGAGACCACACGTACCCGCTTAGTATTTGATGCAGGGTGTAAATCATCCAACGGAGTATCCCTGAATCAAGTGCTACTCACTGGACCCAAGCTTCATCCCGACATTGTGGATATCCTTCTTAAGTTTCGTATTCATCTCATAGGTTTCACATCAGATTGTAAACAAATGTATAGAAATATAGGTATGTGTAAAGATCATCTGGATTACCAACGTATCCTCTGGCGGAGTTCACCTGCGGAACCTGTACAGGATTTTCGTCTTCGTACAGTCACCTTCGGAGTTAGCTCGTCCCCGTTCCTCGCTCTGCGTACTATTCAACAGTTAGCTCATGATAAAAGTCACCGGTTCCCGTTGGCTGCACCTGTACTCTTGGAATCTATATTTGTAGATGACGTGGTCGCGGGGGCCAATTCCGAGTCCGATGCCCTAGCGTTACAGCGTGAGCTTATTGGTATTTGCTCCTCGGCTGGGTTTGAATTAAGAAAGTGGCACAGCAACTCGCCGGCGATACTTGCCGCGGTTGAGTCGTCATCTCCTCATGGTGGGCGGCAGGAAACCGTCTCCGTTGCGCACCTCGAGAAGGATACACACACTAAAGTCCTAGGTTTACATTGGGATCCGCAAACTGATTGTTTTAAGTTTAATGTTCAGGTCAATTCTGAAAAATGCACTAAACGGGCAATCCTTTCTGAAATAGCTAGGATTTACGATCCGCTAGGATTTTTGTCCCCTCTGACCTTATACGCAAAACATTTAATTCAATTGCTATGGGTAGCTAATATTGGTTGGGACGAAACCCCACCTATTGATATTATTAATTCATGGAGACTTTTTATTCAAGAGCTACCTATAATAAAAGGTATTTCTTTTCCGCGTCACATTTTAGGTAATACTTGTACCATACAGGTGCATGGATTTGCTGACGCGAGTGAAACCGCGTATGCCGGTTGTGTTTATCTTCGCTTAACAAGTAGTGACGGAGAAATTCGTACTTACCTCGTTATAGCTAAAACTCGTGTGGCCCCTTTACGGGTTCGTCTAACAATACCCCGCCTCGAATTAATGGCTGCATTATTATTATCAAAATTAATAGACAAAGTTCTTTCAATCTACGGCAATCGGGTCGATATGGATAACGTGTATGCATGGTCTGATGCGTCGATCGTGCTAGCTTGGTTACACCAACCACCTCATACTTGGAAGACCTTCGTCTCCAACCGCACCAGTGATATCTTATCTGTTGTGCCCGCATCTCGTTGGCGCCATGTCCGTTCTGCTGACAACCCCGCGGACGTGGCCTCGCGCGGTGCACTGCCCCACGCGCTACGCGCACACCCCCTGTGGTATCACGGCCCAGCTTGGTTACAACGACCTTCTCATGCATGGCCGTCTTTCAATGAACAATTTGATACCAATGAAGAGAAGCGTATTGTTTCATCAAACGCGTCTACGACGATTAATACTGATATTGAGATTATACAGCGTTATTCTTCGCTAGGTAAATTAGTACGAATCACCGCTTGGATAATTCGTTTCTACAAAAAATGCAAACATTTAACTAACCACCACTCAGATTATATAACGGTTCCAGAATATAATGAATCCTTGAAAAAACTCGTTCTTTTAGTGCAACAATCGGTTTTTACCGAAGATATAAATAAGATTTCAAAAGGGAATTTGCCTTCTCAATCATTAAGGCGTATTACACCATTTCTTCATAGTGACGGTTTGTTACGAGTCGGTGGTAGGATTCATAAGTCACTCTTATCTTATGATAGTAAACATCAAATGATTTTACCAAAGAAACATACATTAACTAACCTAATCATAGATGATGCTCATGTGTGTTATCTACATGCCGGACCTCAGACCGTTCAGTACCTGCTCTCGCAAAAGTACTGGATAATCTCGTGTCGCGATATCGTGCGGCAACGTATACATCGCTGCGTTCGTTGCTTCAGCGCGCGTCCGACACCAGTGCAACCGCGCATGGGACCTCTCCCCGCTACTCGTCTGCGGCCCGCGCGACCATTTATTAAAACAGCTGTAGATTATGCCGGCCCTTTCTTTGTTCGCGCCAATAAGGTGCGTAATGCCAAAGTTATAAAATGTTACGTTTCAGTATTTGTTTGCATGAGTGTCAAAGCTATTCATCTCGAAATCGTTTCCGAGCTTTCCACTGAAGGTTTTCTTGCTGCGTTACGACGTTTCACTTCCCGTCGTGGATTATGTACCGATATATTTTCCGACTGTGGTACAAACTTTGTGGGTTGTGACAAATACTTGAAAGAGCTTTATGCCTTTTTAGGTAATGATTCAGTTCAAAGAAATTTACAAAAGGAAACTCTTCAACAGTGTATAACTTGGCATTTCCAACCAAGCCATGCAAGCCATTTTGGGGGTCCTTTTGAAGCTGGGGTGAAAAGTTTTAAGCACCACTTACGTAGAGTACTTGGAACTCGTACCCAAACGTACGATGAAATGCACACACTTCTGTGTCAAATCGAAGCGGTTCTTAATTCGCGTCCTCTGTCCGTGATGAGTTCGTCAGCTTCAGATCCGCTTCCCCTCACACCCTCTCATTTCTTGATAGGTGAACCGCTTACGGCCCTACCCGACGTTTCCTTGGTAGACGTTAATCCTAACAGACTTACGCGTTGGCGATGGGTTCAGCAATCCGTCCAACATTTCTGGAAGCGATGGAGTAGGGAATATCTTCACGAAATTCAACAAAGTCAAAAGTGGCTTCAAGACCGAGGCCCTCCTATTAGTGAAGGCACTGTTGTTATTGTACGCGACGACCACCTGCCGCCGTTGCAGTGGAAGCTGGCTCGCGTGCACGCGCTCCATCCCGGGACTGACAACGTCACCCGTGTGGTTACGCTCAAAATGAACAACAAATTTTTTAAGCGGCCAGTGGTTAAACTGTGTCCGCTACCTATTGAATAGAATACTTTATACATATTTCAATCATAGTCATAGGTTAGGTTATATTTTCTTTTATTTTGTTAAAAGTTATATACTTTTAAGGTGAGCGGGTTTATGTTCCGTACTGGAACAAATTAGTTTATAATTTTCTTTATTAGGTGTGCACAAGACAACAAAACATATTTTACATACTTTTTAATTCACGTTAGAAATAGATTTATTTCATGTGGCTTATTTTCTCTAACACTACCTTGTTGATGCGGGAAACTGGCAACATTGACGTCTGACGTCTTACAACTACATCCGTTTCCGCAAGTTAGTCTCTTTTTCTCAACGCGCCGATGTGAATGTACACGTTCGTATAAAAAGTTACCAAATAAATTCCGAATCAAGTCTATTTCCCGAACAAAGTGAAAAAGGACTGAACCACATTTATCTATGGACCTATGGTGAAAAGTGTAAGCCTGCGCTGTGATTCATCAATAAACTCTCGAGAGTTCGAACGCCACCCCTGCCAGCCACGTGCCTGGTAAGTGTTTAAAGTTTAAATAAGTCACTCGCGGCTACACCTCGCGACCTGCCAGTGACGGCAAGGCCCTCGGTCCCAGCAACAGCGGCTACAACTGTTGCTAGGGTTACGATTAGCGTCGCTTCCCCTGTCCCCTCTCCTAATGAGAGGGATACTGGGAGCGACGCCACCTCGGTGCATTAGCTTCACCCCGGATGGCTAGTCCGGGGCTACTGAGCCCCCACGCCACGACAAGGCTGCACCGTGTGGGGGAACCTAACCACGCACGCACGCTGGGGGGAGCGACGGGGATATGTCAGACTCCTACTGACTAAAACCCCACGGTGGTCCTTCTTGGTGCACAATGGTCGGGGTCCCTGGCCTCTGTTACCGGAGGTAATTTATCACGGACCCCTCGCACCTATGCCTCTCGGCATTCCTTCCACGGGGGGAACAGAACCCCCCCACTACCAACAGCTAGTAACGGACGCTCAGAACCACTGAAGCGTCCGTCCTTCTTGGCAGGGTGACTAGCGCGCAAATAGCCCCCCTTTGCGCGCCTCCTGCCGTGGAGCCCCACTTTCGGCGTCGCACGCTATATGGGGGCTCCATGGTCTTAAAAGACCCTACCAATGGCCGCGGCGTCAGTGGTTCCTGGCGCCGCGGCGACGATGGCCCCTTCTGGTGGGGTCCGCCAACTCCCTCTCTCGTTCGTCGGCCTCCTTTGCATTGATGACTTGTTCGCAAAAGGAGGCCGCCGCAGCCCACGCATCGGGTCTCTCCACCATAGCCGCGACTACGGCTGGCAGAGAGAGATCCGGGCCGATGACCGCCCGGAGTTCCGCCCTCGGCACGTCCCACGCTGGGCACACCTCTAAGGTGTGCTGCGCCGTATCTTCGGGGCAGTTCAGGCAGTGGTGGCAACGAGCAGCCTCCTCCTTGCCCAGCCGCCACAGGTATTTCCCAAAGCAACCATGCCCGGAAAGGACCTGTGTCAGCCGGAAGCTCAGAGATCCGTGCTCCCGCTGCAACCACTGCGTGAGGACGGGGAGAATGGCCTCCACCGTCTTGTGCCCCGCGCTTGGCTGACGTAGCCGAAGCGCCCATGCCTCGAGGGCAGCGGCCTCTACTTGTTGTTTATAGGCCGTTGTTTCCCGATCCGTGGGCCAGTGGCCCTGTGTCCGCCGTTCTTCTCGCCAGTGAAAAAGTTGACGCGAGAATTTGTGCGTCCAACTCCCACGGCTTTGAACCCGCCAGTAGGCAGGCAGCCTCTCGGGATACCGTGCGGTATCCCCTTGACGCCCTGACAGCCATGAGCCGTTGCGGCGCATGTAGAAGCGCCGCATTTGACCCCTTTAGGGCGTCAGCCCAAACTGGGGAGCCGTACATGGCCATGGACCGTACGACCCCCATGTAGAGCTGCCTGCACGCGTTCCCAGGGCCCCCAAGGTTCGGCAGGAGTCTGCTGAGTGCAGCTGCCGCAACCATCAACCGGGGCCCCAAACGCTCGAAGTGAGCGCGGAACGTCCAACGGCCGTCGAGTGTTAGTCCCAAGTATTTTAACGTGGACTCGACGGCAATCCTCTCGCCACCCACGAAGATGGCGGATTCCCCTTCCGGCGGACGATTCCGAGGACCATGGAACCACAAGGCCTCGGATTTGTTCAGGGCCACTTCCAGGCCCAACGACCTAATACGGCGCACTACGTGCGCCACACCCGCAGTTCCGCGGATGGCGGCCTCTCTGTACGTTTTTCCTCGAGCCGTCACTAGGGTGTCGTCTGCATAGCAGGTGAGTTGGACACCCCAGAGGTTGGCGCCGCGCAGGACCCAATCGTAGCCGATGTTCCACAGGAGCGGGCCCAAGACTGAGCCCTGTGGAACACCGCAAGACATTTCGCGGCGACCCCAACCCTCCCGAAGCGGATACGTGATGAACCGATCCGAGAGGTACGACCCGAGAATCCTCCTCAAGTACGGAGGCACTTCGTGAAATTTCAGTGCCTCCGCTATACAGGACCAGGGGATGGTGTTGAATGCGTTCTTGATATCGAGTGATACCGCCAACACCACCTCGCCCTGGGAGACCGCCTCGTCCGCTATTGAGCGGACCCGCAGAACTGCATGAATTGTCGAGCGACAGCGCCTGAAACCGAACTGCTGGTCCGAGAGGTTCGGACCAGCTCCCTCTAGATGCTCGACGATTCGGGCAGAGATCACCCTTTCCAAAAGTTTGCCCGCCTCGTCGAGCAGGACTATCGGCCGGAAAGCTGAGGGTTCTGTGGAGTCAGCGGGGCGCCCGTCCTTTCGCAGAAGCACTCTCCTCCAGGAACGGTTTGAGCGCCACTACCCACGCCTGCCCCGGAATTCCATCCAGTCCCGGGGCTGTCTTCTTTTTCTTTAGGCGCTCTATGGCCACCGCCAACTCCGGTTCGGTCACTTCGGGGACGAGATGTTCGTCCGCCGAACGCTGTCGCTCAAGAGCCATTACGGGGGGCTGATGCGCCCCCCTGTCCGGGAACAAGGTCGAAACCACGTTTTCCACCACGTGGATCTGGAGGCTCGTAGTAAGTGGGGGCGCCCATGGTCGAAGCCTTTGCCTAGCCATTCTGTAGGCGCGCCCCCATGGATCGCTGTCTAGAGCCTCCAGTAGCTCCTTTCGCGAGGCTTCTTTGGCCCTGATTATCGCTATCTTCAGGGCCTTCTTTGCCTCGCGGAATATCTCCACGCGGCGAAGCTGTTCCGCTTCGTCCCGGATTCTCCTCCTTCGATTCCTCTTGCACCGGCGGCGCGCCGTCATACTGGCTAATCGCAATTGCGCGATTTCGGCGCTCCACCAGTGAATTTGTCGTCTCGGAGCCATCGGTCCCTGGCGGGGCATCGATGCGTCGCATATCTCTGTGAGGGCATCACGAAACCAGCTCACCTCGGCATTGATGTCGACAGCCGCACCGGGCGGCGGTGACATCCAGGACTGGACGATGGATGCTTCCACCATCATATCCTTGTCCAGCCTGGTGAGGGCCCATCTAGGTCCCCCATTTGCCGGCGCTCCACCCGGTAAGGTGGCTGGTTGCGACGTGGAGATCTCGAACCGGATATACCGATGGTCCGAGTACGACTCCACGTCCGTAATAACCCTCCAGCCCTTGATCAGGGCCCAGAGACCGGGAGTTGCGAAGGTCAGATCGACAATCGAACTCCCGTTATGCCTAACACATGTAGGTGTCGAACCCCTGTTGGCCACGACCAATCCCGTGGTCGTCGCCCACTCCACCACTGCCTCGCCGAAGCGCTCTGTCGCTGGAGAACCCCAGACCACCGATTTGGCGTTGAAGTCTCCAGCGACCAATACTTGGCATGGGCGACGTTGCAGGACTGCTGCTTCCAGTTCTTGTAAAAAGACCTCAAGGTTGGCAAAGGAATCGTTGGGGGAGAAGTAAATCGATATGATTACTATTTCCCCTATCCGTGCCGCAACGAAACCTCTGCCGCGAGTTACTTCTTCCAGCAGCAGCCCTGACGACCGGCTGACGGTAATCGCCGCCACGCCATTCAGGTCCGACACCCAGTTTGCCCCTGTGGGGACAAAATATGGCTCCGAGACCACCCCCACTTGAATCAACCACTGCGCTGTACTTTGAAAAAACAGATCCTGAGCAGTGGCGCAGTGGTTGAGATTCGCCTGGAGGAACCGGATAGCCATCACTAATTTACTACCATTGGTTCCTCCGCGGGTCCTTTTTCTGGACGGCCGTTTGTTCCAGCTAATGCTGCAGAGGTCAGAACCCTGGCATTAGCCGTTCTTTGGTTTGGCCGCGTCTTATTATTAGCGGCACATTTTTTTGCTCCTATAGAGTGCTCGCTTGATTTGTTTGCCGCCCTGCAGACAGGACAGCACGGTTTGTTAGCACAATTGCCCGCTTTATGGCCGGGTAGACCGCAACGGTAGCAGAGACTGCTGCGGTCTATCTCCGATTTGCAGGTTGCCCGCACATGGCCCGTCTCCAAGCATTTATAACAGCGCAACTCTCGTCTTGGTAAAGGTTGCACCGTTACGATCCCCCAACCAACTTGCAGTGATCCTGCCTCCAATAACTTTTTAGTAGAGGCCAAGGGGCACCTGACAAGGGCTGAGCATAACCCTCTGTACCCCTCAGATATTTGGCCAACTTTAATTTCTCCTCGGGCACAACCACTAGTATTAGCTATCGCACCAAGAATCTCTTCTGCGGAAACAGAGTCATCTAAGCCTATTAACCTAACCATTTCCGTTTTTATAGGCCTAGATACCCTGACTGATTCCGGCAGGACCTCACGAAGTTTTGCCGCAAGAGTATCGGCTTGTACCGAAGCCTGCTCTCCTGATATTTCAAATTTACGGGCCCCAGTCAAGGCAGCACGTATCCTCATTGGCCCAATGCCTAAGCCAGACAGATTGATTTTTGCCTTGGCGTCGGACATCAGATTTCCCAATGTTTCACCTCTTTTGGCTGCATCATCAGTAAGGGTTACAATCACCGCGGCAGAACGCGGCACCTTTAGTTTTTTGGCAGCGGCTTTAGCCGTCACCTTTTGTGGGCCTTTAACGGCTGCTTTTTGTGAGGCTTTAGCGTCGACGGCTTTCCTACTCTTTTTGCCACGTCGGACAACTGTAGCCCAGGTATCCTCAACCGGAGCTGTGGAAGGGCCAGCCACTTGTTTAGCCAATGAGCTTGCCACTGCTGGCATCGACGGGTTCGGGTCTCTCGAGACTCGTTCGGGCTGTGACAATGAGGGTTTGGTACTCCTTTTACCCTTGCCTTTATCCTTCCCATTGTCTTTTCCATCTTTGTTTAGTTGAGACTTTGTCCCAACCAAACCATGAGAGTTCAGACTCTTTTTCTCTGACGCAAGAGGTGGTCTTAACCGCTTTTCAGGGAGGAGGCGCTCTTCAAAGTTCTCAAGCCTTGCGTTGAGCATTGTCCCCACCTGAACCATTATAGACCTCGCAAGATCGTCGCCATCTACTTGGTCCGAGCGCCCACTTCGGATTTCAACTCGAAGAGCATCCAGTTCCCTACGGAGAGCTATTTGCTCTAGTTGAAGGCTCTCATTTGATGCTCGCATCTGAGAAAGTTCATTTTTGAGACGAGCGTTGTCCTGCTGGAGACGTCTCGTCTCGTCCGATGATGATCTCTCGAGCATAACTTCAGACGACTCTTTAATCGAAGTGGCCGCATTCTTAAGAGCCTTTACAAAAGTGCCCTTCAGCTTTTTTGATTTATCAGCGACATCTAAGATAGCTGATAGGTGATATTGGACAGATGTCATAATATCGTGCGCACTTTTTTCGGTGGTAGGTGTTGTAACCTCCTTGGACTGTGACCTTTTCTTTTCTTCCAGTTTGTTATATCGTTCCAAACGTTCAGTCACTTCCTCAGTTTGCTGCAACATAAATTGTTCACGTTTGGCTGCAGCAGCTTCCTCTCTCGCCTTTCCTATCCCAATATATTGGCCAGAAGTTGGTGGCCTGCCGCGACCCCTCTTTGCCGTTTGTTTCCTTGACGGTTGAACCGGTCTTTCCGAATCAGAATCGGAAGTTGCCGAAGCGGCCTCTCCAATAGTGCGCTTTCTCAGCGACCCTCTTGGAGTTCCTACCAAACCTGGTAGATCCATATTTGTTGTTGGTGATGCATAGGAGCTATCACTCAACATGTCCACTGTCGTGTCGCTTAAAAACAAGTCCGTTGTAATGCATGTGTCGTTAGATTGGCAGTTTTTGCCCCCCCCAGAATACGTGGGGGCGCCTCCCGCGGCCGCGGAAGGGTGGGATTCCCCCTTTCGGGGACCCACCTGGGTAACTCTATTAAAAATTGCCTTTTGATCCATTTTTGTTTTGGTAGGCTTTACCCTCGGCCTACCATCGAGCTTAACCCCCCCTACCCCTGCGCTAGGCACTGGACCCCCTCCAGACATTCATCCCCTCGGCACGCTGACCTTGGGATTGGGGTAATTTTTTATAGAGGTTTTCTTCCTCGCAGCCCAGACCTCAGTGGCCTGAGCCCCCGTTCCCACCGAAGTAGGATTACGGGTTGGCCGGCAGTATCATGAAGACACTGCCGCCCCTCCATCACCAGCCGCCCAATATGGACAGTCGCTGGGACCGAATCCACGACAAGATAGAACCTGGCCGACCGATGCGACACAGACGCCAGGTTCTAACACCCGCCCCAGCCGCCCAATGTGGACAAACGCTGGGGCTAAGCCGTGCACATCAGAATGTGCCACGACTTCCCGTCCGCTTACTGCTCGCTCTGGAAGCAGAGGAGAGAAGCGGACTCTCGGTACATTAGCTTCACCCCGGACTGGATTGCCCGAGGCTACTGAGCCCCCACGCCACGACAAGGCTGTACCGTGTGGGGGAACCTAACCTAACCTAACCTAACCTTTTTTTTTTTTTTTTTTACGTGGGGAAATCCTCATGGATTCCCCGCCGCATGAGGGTGCGACGGGGATATGTCAGACTTCTACTGACTAAAACCCCACGGGTGGCCATCTCAGGTGCATTTCGTGCGGGACCAACGGGGAACACCCAAGGAAGACTACCGTCGGTCCCGCGCACCACGCCTAACGGCGCACATCTCGGGAGGGGTAAGATAAAGCCCCTCCTTTTGCCCTCTTCTTCTTCGGAGACTCAAAGCCACCACCTTGAGCCTCCGCCATCCTCGAGGCAGGTTTTGATGGGCACCCAGAAGCCCTCACTCTGAGCACCCCCTGCCTCTGAAACCCCGCTAGGCAGATTCGTGACTACACTAACGGGGCTTCACGTCCTAATGGACGCTCCAAGAGCCGCGGTGCTAGTGTCGAACACCGCGGCGGCGGACCCTCCTCCGAGCTGGGTCCGCAATCTCCCTCTCTCTCTCGGCGGCCTCCTTCGCAAGCATAACAGTCTCGCAGAAGGAGGCCACCGCAGCCCACGCAGACGAACTATCGACCATGGCCGCCACAACGGCCCCCAACGACAAATCGGGGCCAATCTCTGCTTGGAGAGTCGCCCTCTCTCTGCTCCAGGCCGGGCACACCTCCAGGGTATGCTGGGCCGTGTCCTCCGGACACACCGCGCAGTGATGACAACGGGCAGACTGCTCCCTGCCCAGCCTCCACAGATACCTACCGAAGCATCCATGCCCTGTCAGCATCTGTGTAAGCCGGAAGCTGAGAGCTCCGTGTCCCCGCTGCAACCACTGCTCGAAGACGGGGAGAATCGCCTCCACCGTCCTATGCCCGGCGCTAGGCACAGCAAGCCTTAGCACCCAAGCCTCGAGGGCGACTGCCTGCACCTCCAAGCGGTAGGCAGCCGTTTCCTTCTGCGTGGGCCAGTGGCCCTGAGCCCGCCGTTCCTTCCGCCAGTGGAACGTCGACGCGAGGACTTTCGCGTCTAGGTCCCACGGCATCGACCCCGCCATCAGGCAGGCAGCCTCGCGAGAGACTGTGCGGTAGCCTCTCGACACCCTAGTGGCCATGAGCCTTTGCGGCGCATGAAGCAGCGCCGCGTTTGGCCCATCAAGGGTGTCAGCCCATATCGGGGCGCCGTACATGGCCATCGACCGCACGATGAACCTAGAGCCGTCGCCCACTCAACTACAGCGTCGCCGAATGCATTTGCATGTGTCGCCGGGGAACCCCAAGCAGCTGACTTGGCATTAAAATCCCCGGCGATCAGCACCCGGCGAAGGCGGCTACGGAGAACCACTGCTTCCACATCGCTCAGCAAGACTTCGAGGTCAGCAAGCGGACGGTTGGGGGAGAAGTATAAGGAGATTGTGACTTCCTCCCCCACTAACGCCGCAACAAATCCGTGACCTCGAGTCACATCCCTGAGCTGCAAGCCAGCAGCTCCCGAGATGACAATAGCCGCCACGCCGTCTAAGTCCGACGCCCAATTGTCCCTTGCTGGGACAAAGTATGGCTCCGAGACTATTCCAACTTTGATTGACCACTGCGCCATGCTTTGCAGGAAAAGGTCCTGCGCGCAAGCGCAGTGGTTTATGTTCGCCTGAAGGAACCTAATTGCCATTATTGGCGAATGATTTCGGGCTCCCCCTGTTCCATAGGCTCGTTGATTAGAGGCAACGAGCGTGTAGGCTTACCTTTGGGCTTCGCAAAACCAATGGCATTTTTCCTGTTTGGCCGCTTACAAGATTTGGCACCGATACGGT
Source organism: Bedellia somnulentella (assembly GCA_963576735.1). Lineage (NCBI taxonomy): Eukaryota > Metazoa > Arthropoda > Insecta > Lepidoptera > Bedelliidae > Bedellia > Bedellia somnulentella. Next base: position 56,114 of record CAUYWD010000379.1, on the reverse strand, counting down.
GATCCGCCGGTTTCTTGTCAGCGGCGCACAAAGGGCAGTGTGGTTTCTCCTCACAGTCCCTCGACTTGTGACCACCATTACCGCAGCGATAACAAAGATCACTGCGGTCTTCATTAGACGGGCAAGTAGCTCGGACATGGCCTACCTCCAAGCATTGGTAGCATCTTAACTCCTGACGGGGCAAGATCTTTATTCGGGCTAAGCTCCAACCTATTTGGATTCCTCCCACTTTGCCAATCAATTTAAGCGCATCGAGGGGGCAGCGAACCCAAACGGATGCAAGACCTCTGGGTCCACCTCTGACCACCCCGATTTTAATGCTTTCAGGGGAACATTTCCCTATCGACGCGATCGCCGATATTATCTCTTGAGGCGATACTGTATCGTCCAGATTAGTCAGTCGGAGTTCTCCGACTTTAACTGGCCTGTTTACCCTCGCCTCAGGTGGGAGAATCTCTCTTAGCTTAGCAGCCAAAGCATCTGCCTTAGCTGCTGAATCAGCCCCTGGGAGTTCTATTAATCTTGCCCCCGTTACCGCCTTTCGCATTCGCAGAGCCTCGATTCCCATGCTACGTAGGTCTAATTTTTGGCGAGCGTCGTAGATGACTTCACCGAGGATCAGACCTTTTTCCGCGGCGCCGTTTTCCAACGATATGGTCACGGCTGCTGTTCCAGGGACACGGATTCGAGGAACAACTTTTTTTGATTTTGTCTTCATTTTGGCCTGGTTAGCCGAGACAAGAGCTGGTAATGACTTTTTACCCCTTTTCACCACCGTGGACCATGTCTCAGTTTGTTGAACTGGAGATGGTGGTCCTGCCTCTTGGTTAGATGACGAGCTTAGTTGGGATGAAGTCATTTGAGGCACGGCTTTGGAAGCAGTGCTTGGTCCTGGTCTTGGCTGGGCCTTATTCGCCAAGTTGGTAGCCGTCTTCTTGCCTACACCTTTCCCTTTGCCTTTGCTCACTTGGGGAGCTGGAAGGGGCGTATCGGCTGGCTCTTTGTTCCTTCCGAATCTGTTGTTAAGAACATTTTTATCAGCAGCTAATGGAGGACGTAATCGCTTTTCAGGAAGCAGGCGTTCCTCTAATGCTTCCATTCTAGCGTTCATCATGGTTCCCACTTGAACCATGATGGAGCGTGTCAGGTCTTCGGTCATAACTACCGGGCTGGAAGTTGAGCGATTAGCCGTGATTTCTGCCCGGATTTCCGCCAAATCTTTGCGGAGACTTACTAATTCTTCAGCCAAGGACTCCTTGTCCATTCTGAGCTTATGGTTTTCCTCTTTCTGGCGCGCCAGCTCTTCTTGGAGTTTAATTACCTCACTTGACGAGGAACATTCTTTTAGAAGAAGAGAATGCTCTCTGATATCCTCAGCAGTTTTCTTTAGGGCCCTAACAAATTCGCCCTTGAGGTTGCCAGACTTCTTAGCGACGTTTATTATAAGGGCCACTCCCTCTTCCACTTCTTGGGCCAGCAAGGCGGCTGTCTTCTTCTCGTTGGGAATTGACAGATCCCCTTTACGAGCCAGAACATTGTCCCTCCTTTCCTTCCTAGCAAGATATCTATCTATTTTTTGGGATAGATCTTCTTGTTCAGAAATCCTCTTATCATCCCGCAAGAATTTTTGGCGAGCTGCAGCAGCCTCCGCTCTTGCTCTTCCAACACCAATGTACTGACCCGTGGAAGGTGGTCTACCACGGCCTCTTTTTGGTGTGTTGGCTCTGCCAGTCACTGTAGCATCAGCGCTAGTGTCCGAGTCAGAAGTACTAAGACCGCTGCCAGCTCGTCGTTTTCTTTGAAGTTCCAATAAACTATTGGCACTATCCAACGACATGCGAGAACATGGTCTTTCAATGTCTTCGCTCTCTGAATCTGATAGGCGATTGCCTCGTTCGTCTTTTCGAGCATTGAGGTTTTCAATGCGCGGTTGTTCCATTCCATGAGCTAGTTCGGTATCCGTTAAAACGTTGCAGTGGTCATTTTTACGCAGGTCCTTGGTCGAAGAACCTGCGAGGCAGTTTTTGCCCCCCCCAGAGTACGTGGGGGCGCCTCCTGCGGTTGCAGAAGGGTGGGATTCCCCCTTTCGGGGACCCACCTGGGTATAACTCTTAAAAATTGCCTTATCCATTTTTGGTTTGGTAGGCTTTAACCTCGGCCTACCATCGAGCTGCGCTTGGCACTGGACCCCCTCCAGACATTCATCCTCTCGGCACGCTGACCTTAGGATTAGGGTAATTTTTTATAGAGGTTTTCTTCCTCGCAGCCCAGACCTCAGTGGCCTGAGCCCCCGTTCCCACCGAAGCAGACTTACGGTTTGGCCGGCAGTATCATGAAGACACTACCGCCCCACAAAGACAGAACCTGGCCGATCGGTGCGACACAGACGCCAGGTTCTAACACCCGCCCCAGCCGCCCAATGTGGACAAACGCTGGGGCTAAGCCGTGCACATCAGAATGCGCCACGGCTCCCCGTCCGCTTACTGCTCGCTCTGGAAGCAGAGGAGAGAAGCGGACTCTCGGTACATTGGCTTCACCCCGGACTGGATTGCCCGAGGCTACTGAGCCCCCACGCCACGACAAGGCTGCACCGTGTGGGGGAACCTAACCTAACCTTACCTAACCTTTTTTTTTTTTTTTTTTTTTTTACGTGGGGAAATCCTCATGGATTCCCCGCCGCTGGGGGGAGCGACGGGGATATGTCAGACTCCTACTGACTAAAACCCCACGGTGGTCCTTCTTGGTGCACAATGGTCGGGGTCCCTGGCCTCTGTTACCGGAGGTAATTTACCACGGACCCCTCGCACCTATGCCTCTCGGCATTCCTTCCACGGGGGGGAACAGAACCTCCCCACTACCAACAGCTAGTAACGGACGCTCAGAACCACTTGAGCGTCCGTCCTTCTTGGCAGGGTGACTAGCGCGCAAATAGCCCCCCTTTGCGCGCCTCCTGCCGTGGAGCCCCACTTTCGGCGTCGCACGCCATATGGGGGCTCCATGGTCTTAAAAGACCCTACCAATGGCCGCGGCGTCAGTGGTTCCTGGCGCCGCGGCGACGACGGCCCCTTCTGGTGGGGTCCGCCAACTCCCTCTCTCGTTCGGCGGCCTCCTTTGCATTGATGACTTGTTCGCAAAAGGAGGCCGCCGCAGCCCACGCATCGGGTCTCTCCACCATAGCCGCGACTACGGCTGGCAGAGAGAGATCCGGGCCGATGACCGCCCGGAGTTCCGCCCTCGGCACGTCCCACGCTGGGCACACCTCTAAGGTGTGCTGCGCCGTATCTTCGGGGCAGTTCAGGCAGTGGTGGCAACGAGCAGCCTCCTCCTTGCCCAGCCCCCACAGGTATTTCCCAAAGCAACCATGCCCGGAAAGGACCTGTGTCAGCCGGAAGCTCAGAGATCCGTGCTCCCGCTGCAACCACTGCGTGAGGACGGGGAGAATGGCCTCCACCGTCTTGTGCCCCGCGCTTGGCTGACCTAGCCGAAGCGCCCATGCCTCGAGGGCAGCGGCCTCTACTTGTTGTTTATAGGCCGTTGTTTCCCGATCCGTGGGCCAGTGGCCCTGTGTCCGCCGTTCTTCTCGCCAGTGAAAAGTTGACGCGAGAACTTGTGCGTCCAACTCCCACGGCTTTGAACCCGCCAGTAGGCAGGCAGCCTCTCGGGATACCGTGCGGTATCCCCTTGACGCCCTGACAGCCATGAGCCGTTGCGGCGCATGTAGAAGCGCCGCATTTGACCCCTTTAGGGCGTCAGCCCAAACTGGGGAGCCGTACATGGCCATGGACCGTACGACCCCCATGTAGAGCTGCCTGCACGCGTTCCCAGGGCCCCCAAGGTTCGGCAGGAGTCTGCTGAGTGCAGCTGCCGCAACCATCAACCGGGGCCCCAAACGCTCGAAGTGAGCGCGGAACGTCCAACGGCCGTCGAGTGTTAGTCCCAAGTATTTTAACGTGGACTCGACGGCAATCCTCTCGCCACCCACGAAGATGGCGGATTCCCCTTCCGGCGGACGATTCCGAGGACCATGGAACCACAAGGCCTCGGATTTGTTCAGGGCCACTTCCAGGCCCAACGACCTAATACGGCGCACTACAGTGCCTCCGCTATACAGGACCAGGGGATGGTGTTGAATGCGTTCTTGATATCGAGTGATACCGCCAACACCACCTCGCCCTGGGAGACCGCCTCGTCCGCTATTGAGCGGACCCGCAGAACTGCATGAATTGTCGAGCGACAGCGCCTGAAACCGAACTGCTGGTCCGAGAGGTTCGGACCAGCTCCCTCTAGATGCTCGACGATTCGGGCAGAGATCACCCTTTCCAAAAGTTTGCCCGCCTCGTCGAGCAGGACTATCGGCCGGAAAGCTGAGGGTTCTGTGGAGTCAGCGGGGCGCCCGTCCTTTCGCAGAAGCACGAGTTTACCCGTCTTCCACGGCTCTGGAAACACACCTTGTTCCAGGCACGTGGAGAACAGGCCCCGAAACCTCTCCTCCAGGAACGGTTTGAGCGCCACTACCCACGCCTGCCCCGGAATTCCATCCAGTCCCGGGGCTGTCTTCTTTTTCTTTAGGCGCTCTATGGCCACCGCCAACTCCGGTTCGGTCACTTCGGGGACGAGATGTTCGTCCGCCGAACGCTGTCGCTCAAGAGCCATTACGGGGGGCTGATGCGCCCCCCTGTCCGGGAACAAGGTCGAAACCACGTTTTCCACCACGTGGATCTGGAGGCTCGTAGTAAGTGGGGGCGCCCATGGTCGAAGCCTTTGCCTAGCCATTCTGTAGGCGCGCCCCCATGGATCGCTGTCTAGAGCCTCCAGTAGCTCCTTTCGCGAGGCTTCTTTGGCCCTGATTATCGCTATCTTCAGGGCCTTCTTTGCCTCGCGGAATATCTCCACGCGGCGAAGCTGTTCCGCTTCGTCCCGGATTCTCCTCCTTCGATTCCTCTTGCACCGGCGGCGCGCCGTCATACTGGCTAATCGCAATTGCGCGATTTCGGCGCTCCACCAGTGAATTTGTCGTCTCGGAGCCATCGGTCCCTGGCGGGGCATCGATGCGTCGCATATCTCTGTGAGGGCATCACGAAACCAGCTCACCTCGGCATTGATGTCGACAGCCGCACCGGGCGGCGGTGACATCCAGGACTGGACGATGGATGCTTCCACCATCATATCCTTGTCCAGCCTGGTGAGGGCCCATCTAGGTCCCCCATTTGCCGGCGCTCCACCCGGTAAGGTGGCTGGTTGCGACGTGGAGATCTCGAACCGGATATACCGATGGTCCGAGTACGACTCCACGTCCGTAATAACCCTCCAGCCCTTGATCAGGGCCCAGAGACCGGGAGTTGCGAAGGTCAGATCGACAATCGAACTCCCGTTATGCCTAACACATGTAGGTGTCGAACCCCTGTTGGCCACGACCAATCCCGTGGTCGTCGCCCACTCCACCACTGCCTCGCCGAAGCGCTCTGTCGCTGGAGAACCCCAGACCACCGATTTGGCGTTGAAGTCTCCAGCGACCAATACTTGGCATGGGCGACGTTGCAGGACTGCTGCTTCCAGTTCTTGTAAAAAGACCTCAAGGTTGGCAAAGGAATCGTTGGGGGAGAAGTAAATCGATATGATTACTATTTCCCCTATCCGTGCCGCAACGAAACCTCTGCCGCGAGTTACTTCTTCCAGCAGCAGCCCTGACGACCGGCTGACGGTAATCGCCGCCACGCCATTCAGGTCCGACACCCAGTTTGCCCCTGTGGGGACAAAATATGGCTCCGAGACCACCCCCACTTGAATCAACCACTGCGCTGTACTTTGAAAAAACAGATCCTGAGCAGTGGCGCAGTGGTTGAGATTCGCCTGGAGGAACCGGATAGCCATCACTAATTTACTACCATTGGTTCCTCCGTGGGTCCTTTTTCTGGACGGCCGCTTGTACCAGCTAATGCTGCAGAGGTCAGAACCCTGGCATTAGCTGTTTTATCATTTGACCGCTTCTTTTTGCTCGCAGTACATTTTTTCGTCCCTATTGGATGCTCACTATTTCTGTTTGCTGCCTTGCAGACCGGACAGCATGGTTTATTTGTACAGTTGCCCGCTTTATGGCCGGATAAACCGCAACGGTAGCAAAGACTGCTGCGGTCTATCTCCGATTTGCAAGCTGCCCGAACGTGGCCGGCCTCCAAACACTTATAGCAGCGCAACTCTCGTCTTGGTAAAGGTTGCACCGTTACGATTCCCCAACCAACTTGCAGCGACCCTGCCTCCAGGAGCTTTTTAGCTGAGGCCAAAGGGCATCTGACAAGGGCCGAGCATAACCCTCGATACCCTTCAGTTATTTGGCCGACTTTAATTTCTTCGCGGGCACAGCCATTAGTGTTAACTACAGCACCGAGAATTTCCTCTACCGAAACGGAGTCATCTAAGCCTATTAACCGAACAACTTCCGTTTTTGTCGGCCTAGATACCCTGACTGATTGCGGTAGGACCTCACGAAGTTTTGCCGCAAGAGTATCTGCCTGTACTGAGGCCTGCTCACCTGAAATTTCAAATTTACGGGCCCCCGTCAAGGCAGAACGGATCCTCATTGGTCCAATACCCAAACCAGACAGATTAATTTTTGCCTTGGCGTCTGACATCAAATTCCCCAATGTTTCTCCCTTTTTAGCTGCATCCTCAGTTAAGGTGACAATTACAGCAGCAGAGCGCGGCACCTTTAGCTTTTTGGCAGCTGCTTTAGCGGTCACCTTTTGTGGGACTTTAGCGGCTACTTTTTGTGGGGCTCTAGCGTCGGCAGTAGCTTTCTTATTCTTTTTGCCACGTCGGACGACTGTAGCCCAGGTATCCTCAGCTGGAGCTGTGGAAGGGCAAGTCGTATGTTGTGACGACGAGCTTGCCACTATTGGCATCGTCGGTGTCGGTTTGGTAACAGGCTGTGACGATGAGGGTTTGGTACTCCTTTTACCCTTGCCCTTGCCTTTATCTTTACCAATGTCCTTTCCATCTTTGGGTGGTTGAGACTTTGTCCCAACCAAACCATGAGAGTCCGAACTCTTCTTGTCAAATGCAAGGGGTGGCCTCAACCGCTTTTCAGGGAGGAGGCGCTCTTCGAGGTTTTCAAACCTTGCGTTGAGCATAGTCCCCACCTGGACCATTATAGACCTCGCAAGATCATCGCCATCGACTTGGTCCGAGCGACCACTCCGGATTTCTACACGAAGAGCCTCCAGTTCCCTACGGAGAGCTATTTGCTCTGATTGGAGGTTCTCGTTTGACACTCGCATTTGAGTCAGTTCGTTCTTGAGACGAGTGTTGTCCTGCTGGAGCCGTCTCGTCTCGTCGGATGAAGACCTCTCAAGCATAACCTCAGACGACTCTTTGATCGAAGTGGCCGCATTCTTAAGAGCTTTTACGAATGTGCCCTTCAGCTTTTTCGATTTGTCCGCCACATCTAGAATAGCTGACAGATGATACTGGACTGACGTCATAATATCGTGCGCACTTTTTTCGGTGGTAGGTGTTGTAACCTCCTTGGACTGTGACCTTTTCTTTTCTTCCAGCTTGTTATAGCGTTCCAAACGTTCAGTCACTTCCTCGGTTTGCTGTAACATGAATTGTTCACGTTTGGCAGCAGCAGCTTCCTCTCTCGCCTTTCCTATGCCAATATATTGGCCAGTAGTTGGCGGCCTGCCGCGACCCCTCTTTGCCGTTTGTTTTCTTGAGGGTTGAACCGGTCTTTCCGAATCAGAATCGGAAGTTGCCGAAGCAGCCTCTCCAATAGTGCGCTTTCTCAGCGACCCTCTTGGAGTTCCTACCAGACCTGGTAGGTCTCTATTTGTTGTTGGTGATGCATAGGAGCTATCACTCAACATATCCACAGTCGTATCGCTTAAAAACAAGTCCGTTGTGATGCATGTGTCGTTAGATTGGCAGTTTTTGCCCCCCCCAGAATACGTGGGGGCGCCTCCCGCGGCCGCGGAAGGGTGGGATTCCCCCTTTCGGGGACCCACCTGGGTAACTCTATTGAAAATTGCCTTTTGATCCATATTTTGGTTTTGGTAGGCTTTACCCTCGGCCTACCATCGAGCTTAACCCCCCTACCCCTGCGCTAGGCACTGGACCCCCTCCAGACATTCATCCCCTCGGCACGCTGACCTTGGGATTGGGGTAATTTATTATAGAGGTTTTCTTCCTCGCAGCCCAGACCTCAGTGGCCTGAGCCCCCGTTCCCACCGAAGTAGGCTTACGGGTTGGCCGGCAGTATCATGAAGACACTGCCGCCCCTCCATCACCAGCCGCCCAATGTGGGTAGCTGGGACCGAATCCACCAAAAGACAGAACCTGGCCGACCGATGCGACACAGACGCCAGATTCTAACACCCGCCCCAGCCGCCCAATATGGACAAACGCTGGGGCTAAGCCGTGCACATCGGAATGTGCCACGACTTCCCGTCCGCTTACTGCTCGCTCTGGAAGCAGAGGAGAGAAGCGGACTCTTGGTACATTGGCTTCACCCCGGACTGGATTGCCCGAGGCTACTGAGCCCCCACGCCACGACAAGGCTGTACCGTGTGGGGGAACCTTTTTTTTTTTTTTTTTTTTTTTTTTTTTTTTTTTTTTTTTTTTTTTTTTTACGTGGGGAAATCCTCATGGATTCCCCGCCGCATGGGGGTTGCGACGGGGATATGTCAGACTCTTACTGACTAAAACCCCACGGTGGCCCTTCTCGGTGCATAACTGTGTTAGGGGTCCTTGAAGACTTCACCGGAGGTAATATTCCTCGGACCCCTTGCACCTACGCCAAATGGCGTGACTCTCGGGAGGGTTTTATTCCACCCCCCTTTAAATTCACCTTCAGCTTGCAGCGGACGCTCAGGGCCACCTGAGCGTCCGCTTCATCTCGGGCAGGGTTTGGTAGCGCGCAAATAGCCCCCTTTGCGCGCCTCCTGCCCGTGGAGCCCCACTTTCGGCGACGCACGCCATATGGGGGCTCCGTGGTCTAAAAAGACCCTACCAAAGGCCGCGGTGCATCAAGGGTTCCTGGCACCGCGGCGACGACGGCCCCTTCCAGTGGGGTCCGCCAACTCTCTCTCTCGTTCGGCGGCCTCCTTTGCAAGCATGACTCGTTCGCAAAAGGAGGCCACCGCAGCCCACGCATCGGGTCTCTCCACCATTGCCGCAACAACGGCTGGTAGAGAGAGATCCGGGCCGATAGCCGCCCGGAGTGTTGCCCTCTCCAAATCCCACGCTGGGCACTCCACAAGTGTGTGCTTCGCTGTGTCTTCGGGGCAATTTACACAGTGGTGGCACCGAGCAGCCTGCTCTTTGCCCAGCCGCCACAGGTACTTACCAAAGCATCCATGCCCGGAAAGGACCTGTGTCAGCCGGAAGCTCAGAGCTCCGTGCTCCCGCTGCAACCACTGCGTAAAGACGGGGAGGATGGCTTCCACCGTCTTGTGCCCCGCACTAGGCTGACCCAGCCTCAGTGCCCAAGCGTCGAGGGCAGCGGCCTCTTCTTGCTGCTTGTAGGCCGCTGTTTCCCGATCCGTGGGCCAGTGGCCCTGCGTCCGCCGTTGTTCCCGCCAGTGGAAGGTTGAAGCAAGTACTTTTGCATCCAACTCCCACGGCATTGAACCCGCCATTAGGCAGGCAGCCTCTCGAGACACCGTCCGGTAGCCTCTTGACGCCCTGACAGCCATCAGTCGCTGCGGCGCGTGAAGTAGCGCCGCGTTTGACCCCTGCAGGGCGTCCGCCCATACTGGGGAGCCGTACATAGCCATGGACCGTACGACCCCCATGTAGAGCTGCCTGCACGCGTCCCTAGGGCCCCCAAGGTTGGGCAGGAGTCTGCATAGCGCAGCTGCCGCAACCATCAACCGGGGCCCCAAACGCTCGAAGTGAGCGCGGAACGTCCAACGGCCGTCGAGTAATAGACCGAGGTAATTCAGCGTAGACTCGACGGCAATCCTCACGCCACCCACAACGATGGCGGATTCACCGACCGGCGGACGATTCCAAGCGCCATGGAACCACATGGCCTCGGACTTATTCAGGGCCACTTCAAGACCCAACAACCTAATCCTACGCACCACGTGCGCCACTCCCGCAGTTCCGCGTATGGCGGCCTCTCTGTAGGTCTTGCCTCGAGCCGTCACTAGGGTGTCATCTGCGTAACAGGTAAGTTGGACACCCCAGAGGTTGGCGCCGCGTAAGACCCAGTCGTAACCGATGTTCCACAGGAGTGGGCCCAAGACTGAACCCTGTGGAACACCGCAAGACATTTCGCGGCGACCCCACCCCTCCCGAACCGGGTATGTGATGAAACGGTCCGAGAGGTACGACTCGAGTATCCTCATTAAGTAGGGAGGCACGTTGTGATATTTAAGTGCCTCCACAATGCAAGACCAGGGCATGGTGTTGAAGGCGTTTTTTATATCGAGCGATACCGCCAACACCACCTCGCCCTGGGAGACCGCCTCGTCCGCTATTGAGCGGACCCGCAGAACCGCATGCACAGTCGAGCGACAGCGCCGGAAACCGAACTGCTGATCCGAAAGATTTGGACCAGCACCCTCCAGGTGCCCGACGATTCGGGCAGAAACCACTCTCTCCATCAGTTTGCCCGCCTCGTCGAGCAACACAATTGGTCGAAAAGAGGAGGGTTCTACAGAGTCGGCGGGGCGCCCTTCCTTCCGCAACAAAACGAGTTTGCCCGTCTTCCACGGCTCTGGAAAAATACCTTGTTCCAGGCACGTGGTGACTAGGCCCCGAAATCTCTCCTGCAGGAAGGGCTTGAGCGCCACTACCCATGCCTGCCCCGGAATCCCATCTAGTCCCGGGGCCGTTTTCTTCCTTTTGAGGCGCTCTATGGCCACCGCCAACTCTGGTTCGGTTACCTCGGGGACCATGAGATCGTCCCCCGAGGGCTGTCGCTCTTCAGACATCACGGGGGGCTGAAGCGCCCCCCTGGCCGGGAACAGGGCCGAGACCACGTCCTCCACCACGTGGGTCTGGAGGCTTATTGTGAGCGGAGGCGCCCAGGGGCGCAGCTTTTGCCGTGCCACCCTGTACGGGCGCCCCCAGGGGTCATTATCTAAAGCCTCCTGCACTTCCCTCCTTGAAGCTTCTTTGGCCCTGATTATGGCAATCTTCAGGGCCCTTTTCGCTTCGCGGAATACTTCCACGCGGCGGAATTCTTCGGCCTCGTCCCGAGGTCTTCTTCTCCTCTGCCTTTTGCACCGGCGGCGCGCCACAATGCTCGCTTGACGAAGTTGAGCGATTTCGGCGGACCACCAGTGCACTTGGCGTCTCGGAACCATTGGTCCCACGCGGGGCATCGATGCGTCGCATATCTCTGTGAGGGCTTCACGAAACCAGCTCACCTCGGCACTGATGTTATCGGCAGTATCAGGCGGTGCCGACATCCAGGACTGGACAATAGCCGCTTCCTCCATCAGCTCTTTGTCCAGTTTTTTGAGGGCCCATCTTGGTCCCCCATTTGCCGAAGGTCCACCTGACACGGTGGCCGGTTGGGACGTGGAGATGTCGAACCGGATGTACCGGTGATCCGAGTATGACTCCACGTCCGTGACTACCCTCCAGCCCTTGATCAGGGCCCAGAGACAGGGAGTTGCGAAGGTCAAGTCGACAATCGAACTCCCGTTATGCCGAACGCATGTAGGTGTCGAACCTCTGTTGGCCACGGACACTCCCGTGGCCGTCGCCCATTCCATAACCGCCTCACCGAAAGCTTCTGTCGCCGGAGAACCCCATGCCACGGACTTGGCATTGAAGTCTCCAGCGACAAATATTTGGCGTGGGCGACGTTGCAGGACTGCTGCTTCCAGCTCCTCAAGAAACTCTTCGAAGACGGAGAGCGGCTCGTTTGGGGAGAAATAGATTGAGAAGACAACAATCTCTCCCACACGAGCCGCGACGAAACCCCGGCCCCGAGTAACCTCCTCCAACAGCAGTCCCGATGAGCTGCTGACGGTTATAGCCGCCACTCCATTTAGGTCCGACACCCAATTTACCCCCGTAGGAACAAAATATGGCTCCGAGACAATCCCTATTTGTATCAACCACTCCGCCATGCTTTGAAAGAACAGATCTTGAGCAGTGGCGCAGTGATTGAGATTCACCTGAAGTAACCTCATAGCCATCAATCAGCGACGGCTACGGGTTCCCCTACTTCCATTCGCTCCACAATGACAATAGGTTGCCGTATGGACGCAGTTTGGTGAGCTTTTTTTGGTTCTTTCGCACTCTGCTTTGCTTTTTGACTGCCTTTTTTAGTGGCAAGGCAGGATTTAGCTCCTATTCTGTGGTCAGCTGATCTGGCGCTGTCCTTACAAACCGGACACGATGGCTGGTTCCGACAAGTGTTGGCTTTATGCCCCTGTTGGCCGCAGCGGAAACATGTGTTGCTACGGTCGGTGTCAGATGAGCAGTTCACCCCAACATGTCCAACCAGGAGGCATTTGTAACATCGGAGTTCCCGCTGGGGAAGAAGATGAACTCGTGCCTGAGACCACCCTACCAAAATTGAATTAGATTTGGTCAACTTTTTGGCCGCCTCTACAGGACACCGAACCCAAACAGAACCTAGAGCTCGCGGAGCCTCTACAATGTTTCCGACAGAGACATCAGTTACTGAGCACCCTCCGTCTCTGCCTACTGCATCCGCTACTTCCTTAGGAGTGACGGAGTCATCCAGTCCCGTTATGCGCAATTCAGCACATTTCATGGGCCGAGAGATCCGAGCAATGTTCTCTGGGAATATATCGCGAAGCTTTTTGGCTAGCGCATCCGCTTTATCCGTTTGAGAAGCTGGTAGTTCTATTTTTCTAGCACCAGTGACTCCAGTTCTCATTCTCACCCCTTCAATTCCGAGGCTTGGCAAATTGAGCTTATCTCTGGCCTCAGTCATCACCATTTTGTACGTGACACCTTTTTCCTTAGCACTCTGCTCCAGCGTGATTACGACCGCTGCCGTGCGAGGGTTGCGCAACTTTTTCACCGCTATCGTCTTGCCTTTTGGTTGAGGTGCTGTTTCAGTGGTCTTAACGCTCTTCGACTTTTTGCCACGGCGTACGACTGTGGCCCATGACTCCACTTGAGTTCCAGCGGAAGTGCTGGCCGTCGGTTGCGAACTAGAACCTGTTTGCTTAACACTTTTCGGTTTAGGTTGGGAGGAAGATACTGGAATAGTTTGGTTGGTGACAGCAACCCCACTGATATTCCCCTTTCCTTTGCCTTTACCCTTTCCTTTCGTAACCTCCACTGTAGGAGCAGCCATTCCTGCTAATGTAGGTTTAGCTGCAGTTTTTTGCATATTGGCAGCCCTTCTGTCTGCTGCCAGCGGCGGGCGAATATTTCTCTTCGGCAAAAGACGCTCCTCCAATGCCTCAAGCCGGGCGTTCATCATGGTACCTACCTGTACCATGACGGAACGAATGAAATCCTCACTTCCCATTGACTCGGGGTTTGGACGTGTGCCTCTTATTTCGTCTCTGAGGGCTACCAATTCTGAGCGCAAAGAAGCTTGATCCTGCTCGTGATATTTCTTCATAGTTTGGAGCTCTTCTTTCAATTTTGCATTGTCCGCCTGTAGCTTCTTTACCTCTTCTGAAGACGTTCGCTCTAAGAGAGCTTCTGAGACATTACTTATTGAGGTGGCAGCATCTTGAAGAGTCCTTACAAAGGTACCCTTAAGGTTTCTGGACCTTTTTGCCACATCAAGTATCTTCGCTACTTCGTCATTTACAATTTTTGCTAGGTCAGCAGCATTTTTTTCCCCAGCTGGTGTGGGGTCTACTACTACTTTTGGCCTAGCAATTTCTCTCCGTGACTTGTATTTCTCTATTTTATCGGAAATACTTTCCTCTTCCTTTTGCTGCTGAAGCAGGAATTCCTCACGCTTTGCAGCTGCTAGCTCAGCTCTTGCTCGTCCAACTCCAATAAATTTCCCCGTTGTAGGTGGTCGCCCTCTTCCTCGTTTTGAAAGAGTATTACCACTCACAGCGTCTCTGCTTGTGTCGGAGTCCGATGGGCAAGAACCCTCACCGTCTCGTGTTCGCTTTCTGCTTTCCGAGTTACACCGTGTACTTGGCCCTGTCGTTGGCGTGTTGTAGTCTTCATCAGACTCAACACCGCCCAAGTCAGTTCCAGAAGCCTGGTCAACATCCTCAATGCTTCCCATATAGGGAAAGTCCAAGTCATTCGCTATCTCAGTGTCCATTATAGTAAAGCTGTGGTCGTTATTGTGACGCAGACCCTTAGATGAAGAGCCTGCGAGGCAGTTTTTGCCCCCCCCAGAGTACGTGGGGCTGCCTTCCGCCGAAACGGAAGGGTGGGATTCCCCCTTTCGGGGACCCACCTGGGTATACTTTTTAAAACTTGCCGAATCCATATTTTCCATTTAAATTCCCCTACCCCCCCCTGCGCTAGGCACTGGACTCCCTCCAGACATTCATCCCCTCGGCACGCTGACCTTGGGATTGGGGTAATTTTTTATAGAGGTTCTCTTCCTCGCAGCCCAGACCTCAGTGGCCTGAGCCCCCGTTCCCACCGAAGTAGGCTTACGGGTTGGCCGGCAGTATCATGAAGACACTGCCGCCCCACAAAGACAGAACCTGGCCGATCGGTGCGACACAGACGCCAGGTTCTAACACCCGCCCCAGCCGCCCAATGTGGGCAAACGCTGGGGCTAAGCCGTGCACATCAGAATGTGCCACGACTTCCCGTCCGCTTACTGCTCGCTCTGGAAGCAGAGGAGAGAAGCGGACTCTCGGCTCTCGGTACATTAGCTTCACCCCGGACTGGATTGCCCGAGGCTACTGAGCCCCCACGCCACGACAAGGCTGTACCATGTGGGGGACCGTGTGGGGGAACCTAACCTAACCTAACCTAACCTAACCTTTTTTTTTTTTTTTTTTTTTTTTCCGAGGGGGAAATCTTCAGAAAGATACCCGGACATGATAGGGACATGTTCGGGTTATGTGGGATTTCTACCCACTAAAACCCCCTCGTTGGCCAACCTCAGCACTTGTTGGGAGTCATAGGGATCTCCAAGGAACACACCAATGACTCCCTTGTACGCGCCCTATGGGGCACTTCACTGGGGAATTTATAGTCCCCAGACCTCTAGCTTGATAGCAATCGATCGAAGATTGTTAATTACTTCTCGAGATCGCTGGTATGACGTCTGATGTCCCTACATCGGACGCCTACGATCTACTGTTGTTCCTTTAGGCTGCCTCTTACGCCAAGCGGGAAAATGCTGTAGGTCTATTCTTCCACCCAACGCTACAGGGTGTGAGGAAAGTATCAGGGACGGAGTGCACCACCGCCCCTGCGTCATCTTTGCCGTCGATTGGGATCGGTCCTCTCCCGGTCCCGCTCAGCTGCCTCTTTTTGTAGCATGACTGCTTCGCAAAAAGAGACAACGGCGCTCCAATTTTCCCCACTTTCTAACATAGCTTTTACTACTGCTGGCAGGGAGAGATCTTGGCCAATTGCTCGGACCAAGATTAGTCGCTCATTTGCCCATGCAGGGCAACTTTCAAGTGTGTGTTGAGCAGAATCACAGGATGCTCCACAGTGGTAGCATTGCGCTGTTTGCTCACGTCCGATTCTGTTTAGGTATTCGCCAAAACAGCCGTGACCAGTAAGTATTTGAGTGAGCCTATATGTAAGGCTACCACTCGATTCATTACCTCAGTTTCCGACAGTGAGCGTAGGCAAAGGATTGCATCTATGGTAGAGCGCCCCTTCCGGAAACCAAACTGGCATTCTGATAGATTTGGGCCTGTGTTTGACAGATGGTCATTGATCCGGTCTGCAATAATATGCTCGAATACTTTGCCAACTTCATCCAGCAAGCATATAGGTCGGTATGCCGAGGGTGACTCTGGAGTCCTACCCTCTTTCCGTAATAAAACCAACTTTGCTTCTTTCCAGCCCGAAGGAAAAACGCCCCGGCAGAAACAGTTACTAAATAGTAGCCGCAATCGTTCACCTAGGACAGAAAGTGCTAAAATTAATGCCTGACCTGGAATTCCATCTGGGCCTGGAGCTGTATTTTTGCACCTATCCGTTTCAGGGCCCACCGTAACTCCTCCGGTGTCACGGCGTCTTCTTCAGAGGATGAAGGTGGGTGTACATGATCCGGCTCATTTGAATGTTCCCCTGTAGACCTAGGAAACAGTGCTGTTACCACCGTTGCAGTAAAGTTCATATCCAGAGTTTCAGTAAGAGGAGGAACCCACGGGCGGAGCTTGCCCATTACCATCTTATATGGACGCCCCCATGGGTCCCTGTCTAGACCTTCTAATAATTCTTTCCATGATCTGACTTTGGCGTCCGCTATCGCTGTTTGCAGTGCAATTGTCGCCTCTCTATAAACAGCGTAGGCTGCGGCTTTCTCTTCGGCGGTAGATCGCCGTCTTCTGCGGGCTCGAGTGTATTGGCGTCTACTGGACGAGCACACATTACGAAGACGTGCTATTTCATTGGACCACCAGTACTGATTTCTGTTCATTGCAGGCCTACTTCGGGGCATGGAGGCATCGCAAATAGAAGTCATCGTATCACGAAACCAGGCAGCTTCAGTTTCTGGATCAGTTTCTTCGTCCGCTTCAGCCCAAGCAGCAGTATTTGCAGCGGCCAGAAGTAGGTCTCGGTTAAGTTTCTGGAGAGACCATCGTCGGGGTTTAGCGTTTTGAGGGTTGTGACCAGTAGTAGAAAGCCTCACATTTATTACCATCTCAATATACTGGTGGTCTGAAAGTGTAGTTTCACCGTCTAAAACTCTCCATCCGGTCAATTGTCGAGAAGCAGATGGACTTGCCCAAGATAGGTCGACGATGGACTCCCCTTGCCATCTTATGCAAGTCGGGACAGAACCCTGATTTAGAAGCCCAAGATTTAGTTCCGCAGCCCATTCAAGTAGAGTGTCGCTTTTTGGATCAGTTGTGGTGTCTCCCCACACGTGTGAGCGAGCGTTGAAATCGCCAAGGACTATTATCGAGTCAGAAACCAGACCGCGAACACATACAGAAAGTCCGTCTAAATATGTTTCATACTCGGCAAGACTACAGTTTGGAGATATGTAGCAGCCTACTATTGCCAAAGAGCCCCATGAAACTGCTACCCATCCTTGACCATTTTGAAGAAGTGACATTGGCAAATTGTTACTTTGTCCGCCCCAGTGTATTGCAACACAGCCAGTTACATCGCCAAACCAGCGGGGGTCATTCGGTATGACGTATGGCTCCGATACAATGGCCACAGCAACTGAACGTTCCGAGAGGTTCTGCAGGAGAAGATCCTGCGCCCCCCGGCAGTGGTTCAGGTTGGCTTGAAGGATTTTCAGAGTGAATTTTAAACATCCATAGCTCCTCCCTGTGAGCATGTGCTCACTGCAGCCGGCATCAGAGTGGTCTTCAAACTCTCCAGCTGGCCTTTCCTCTTGCTTTTATCTGACATCGGTTGACACTTTTTTGTCCCCAGACGGTGGTCAGATTGCCTACCTAGGTCGGTGCATAGCGGACACTTCGCAGCAACGGCTACGCATTGACGTGCTTTGTGGCCACTCTCACCGCACTTATAGCACCGGTCCCCACGATCAACGGTGCTTTTGCATTGGATTCTTACGTGACCAGGCTCCAAGCATTTATAACATTGTAATGTTCGAGTGGGCAATACTTCTACACGCGTAAGTACCCATCCTACCTGCAACACTTTAGCTTTCGCTAATGTATGAACTACTTTTAAAGGACATTTGACCCATACAGAACCAAGTCTGTTGCTTCCTTTATTAATTTCTCCCACCTTTATGTCATTGGGAGAACAACCACTCAATTCCACTATGGCATGAGCTATTTGCCCAGCAGTCATAGATTCGTCTAAGTCCATCACTCTAATTTCACCACATTTGATGGGGCGGGCTATATGGACGTTGAATTCAGCTAAAGCAGCTGTCATACGCGTTGCTAAAGCATCTGCCTTAGTGACACTTTCCGGGCCGGGTACTTCCAGAAGGAGTCCTCCAGTGGCTGTCAGCTTTTGGCGAACAGCGGTTATCCCGAGATCCTTCAAATTGATCCGCTGCTTAGCCGTGTCCATGACCTCAGCGTACGAAGTGTTGGAACCCCCTGGAACGGTGACAGTAATAACAGCGTTTTTCGGAGGTTTTGGAGGCTTTCGCTTACTACCTTTATTTTTTGAAACAGCTTTAGTCTGAGACGCAGACTTTGGCTGTTTCGTATTTCCTGGAGTCTTTTTGGCCCTCCGGCCAGCTACTGTTGCCCATGATTCAGATTGCAGTTTTTGTGCAGGAACATTAAGCCTCGGTACCGCTGGTAGTTCAGCAACGGAGGGCTGCATGGGTGTTCTCCGCTTGCGCGCTCTTTGAGATTTTGTGGGCTTATTTATTTCCACTGCCTTCTCTTTAATTGGTGCATTTTGCCTACCCAAAGGAGGCCTTATAGCTCTCTGTGGAAACAGCTCATTCATGAAAGCATTCAGCTTTTCTGTTATGAGCGCCTCTATTGCCTCTAAAGCTATCGGGCTTGGAGCAGTAGCTTTTGGTTGTGAGGGCCTTGGACTCACTCTGCTTGGAGAGTTTTCGTGCTCAGTCATACGCCCTATTTTTTCCTCTAAGGCAGCTACTCGGGCTCTAAGCTCAAAGTTTTCCTGCTGCAAGCGCTCTTCGTTAAAGTGGTCGGACGACCGTTGCGTCAGTTCAGCAGTAGCCGCTTCGAAAAGCCGTGCCGCTGCTTTAAGGTCCCGCACAAAAGTTCCCTTCAAGTTCCTTGACTTATCGGCCACATTTATAACTTTTGTTGCCGCTTCCAATGCTCTGGCACCCACTTCGGCTGTAGGTTGCGCTTTGAAGTCCACTGACCAGTCCACGTCATCAGCTGAAATATCATCGGCTGGAAAGGGTTCAGCAAACTCACCAGCCTTTGACACAACCTTTCTCCTTTGAGATGAGGTAGTGCTCATCCGAGAGCCACTTTTTCGCTTCCGTGATGCCATTGACACTGCTGAGACGGAAGACAAAATAGAAGCAGAGGAACGAATTGAAGAATCACTCATTTCTCCATCATCGAGTTCCCTGTTAGCACCTTGAGCTGAACTTGGACGACTGTCAAGTACAGCGTAGCGATTTTGACTCAAGCGAGTCTCTAGATCTATTGATCTAGGTGGATGGGTGGTGCCCCCCCCAGAATACGAAGGGCAGCCTACATCTTTCGATGCAGGGAGGGATTCTCCACCGGTGGAGCCGGTGGTACCCTCCTGGGGTATTTGTTTTCTATTAACACTCATCATTTAGAATTAGTAGGCAATTTTATACTCGGCCCACTAACGAGTTCTCCCTATCACCCGCGCTAGGGACTGGAGACCCTCCAGCCATTCATCCTCTCGGCACGCCAACCTTAGGATTGGGGTAATTTTTTACAGAGGTTTTCTTCCTCGCGGCTCAGACCTCAGTGGCCTGAGCCCCCGTTCTTACAAGTAAGTTTACGGGTTGGCCGACAGTGACGTAAAGAAACTGCCGCCCCCTAGCCACCAGGCCGCTCAATGTGAGACAGACGCCGGGGCTAAACTCCACTAAATTAACCCGATGCGGGGAAGACGACACGACATGCCAAGCACAAGAAGTGCAATGGCTTCTCGTCCGCTTACTGCTACCTCTGGAAGCAGAGGAGAGAAGCGGACCCACCTCGATGCCATTGGCTTCACCCCGGACTGGATTGCCCGAGGCTACTGAGCCCCCACGCCACGACAAGGCTGCACCATGTGGGGGATGTGGGGGAACCTTTTTTTTTTTTTTTTTTTTTTACGTGGGGAAATCCTCATGGATTCCCCGCCGCATGGGGGTTGCGACGGGGATATGTCAGACTCTTACTGACTAAAACCCCACGGTGGCCCTTCTCGGTGCATAACTGTGTTAGGGGTCCTTGAAGACTTCACCGGAGGTAATATTCCTCGGACCCCTTGCACCTACGCCAAATGGCGTGACTCTCGGGAGGGTTTTATTCCACCCCCCTTTAAATTCACCTTCAGCTTGCAGCGGACGCTCAGGGCCACCTGAGCGTCCGCTTCATCTCGGGCAGGGTTTGGTAGCGCGCAAATAGCCCCCTTTGCGCGCCTCCTGCCCGTGGAGCCCCACTTTCGGCGACGCACGCCATATGGGGGCTCCGTGGTCTAAAAAGACCCTACCAAAGGCCGCGGTGCATCAAGGGTTCCTGGCACCGCGGCGACGACGGCCCCTTCCAGTGGGGTCCGCCAACTCTCTCTCTCGTTCGGCGGCCTCCTTTGCAAGCATGACTCGTTCGCAAAAGGAGGCCACCGCAGCCCACGCATCGGGTCTCTCCACCATTGCCGCAACAACGGCTGGTAGAGAGAGATCCGGGCCGATAGCCGCCCGGAGTGTTGCCCTCTCCAAATCCCACGCTGGGCACTCCACAAGTGTGTGCTTCGCTGTGTCTTCGGGGCAATTTACACAGTGGTGGCACCGAGCAGCCTGCTCTTTGCCCAGCCGCCACAGGTACTTACCAAAGCATCCATGCCCGGAAAGGACCTGTGTCAGCCGGAAGCTCAGAGCTCCGTGCTCCCGTTGCAACCACTGCGTAAAGACGGGGAGGATGGCTTCCACCGTCTTGTGCCCCGCACTAGGCTGACCCAGCCTCAGTGCCCAAGCGTCGAGGGCAGCGGCCTCTTCTTGCTGCTTGTAGGCCGCTGTTTCCCGATCCGTGGGCCAGTGGCCCTGCGTCCGCCGTTGTTCCCGCCAGTGGAAGGTTGAAGCAAGTACTTTTGCATCCAACTCCCACGGCATTGAACCCGCCATTAGGCAGGCAGCCTCTCGAGACACCGTCCGGTAGCCTCTTGACGCCCTGACAGCCATCAGTCGCTGCGGCGCGTGAAGTAGCGCCGCGTTTGACCCCTGCAGGGCGTCCGCCCATACTGGGGAGCCGTACATAGCCATGGACCGTACGACCCCCATGTAGAGCTGCCTGCACGCGTCCCTAGGGCCCCCAAGGTTGGGCAGGAGTCTGCATAGCGCAGCTGCCGCAACCATCAACCGGGGCCCCAAACGCTCGAAGTGAGCGCGGAACGTCCAACGGCCGTCGAGTAATAGACCGAGGTAATTCAGCGTAGACTCGACGGCAATCCTCACGCCACCCACAAAGATGGCGGATTCACCGACCGGCGGACGATTCCGAGCGCCATGGAACCACATGGCCTCGGACTTATTCAGGGCCACTTCAAGACCCAACAACCTAATCCTACGCACCACGTGCGCCACTCCCGCAGTTCCGCGTATGGCGGCCTCTCTGTAGGTCTTGCCTCGAGCCGTCACTAGGGTGTCATCTGCGTAACAGGTAAGTTGGACACCCCAGAGGTTGGCGCCGCGTAAGACCCAGTCGTAACCGATGTTCCACAGGAGTGGGCCCAAGACTGAACCCTGTGGAACACCGCAAGACATTTCGCGGCGACCCCACCCCTCCCGAACCGGGTATGTGATGAAACGGTCCGAGAGGTACGACTCGAGTATCCTCATTAAGTAGGGAGGCACGTTGTGATATTTAAGTGCCTCCACAATGCAAGACCAGGGCATGGTGTTGAAGGCGTTTTTTATATCGAGCGATACCGCCAACACCACCTCGCCCTGGGAGACCGCCTCGTCCGCTATTGAGCGGACCCGCAGAACCGCATGCACAGTCGAGCGACAGCGCCGGAAACCGAACTGCTGATCCGAAAGATTTGGACCAGCACCCTCCAGGTGCCCGACGATTCGGGCAGAAACCACTCTCTCCATCAGTTTGCCCGCCTCGTCGAGCAACACAATTGGTCGAAAAGAGGAGGGTTCTACAGAGTCGGCGGGGCGCCCTTCCTTCCGCAACAAAACGAGTTTGCCCGTCTTCCACGGCTCTGGAAAAATACCTTGTTCCAGGCACGTGGTGACTAGGCCCCGAAATCTCTCCTGCAGGAAGGGCTTGAGCGCCACTACCCATGCCTGCCCCGGAATCCCATCTAGTCCCGGGGCCGTTTTCTTCCTTTTGAGGCGCTCTATGGCCACCGCCAACTCTGGTTCGGTTACCTCGGGGACCATGAGATCGTCCCCCGAGGGCTGTCGCTCTTCAGACATCACGGGGGGCTGAAGCGCCCCCCTGGCCGGGAACAGGGCCGAGACCACGTCCTCCACCACGTGGGTCTGGAGGCTTATTGTGAGCGGAGGCGCCCAGGGGCGCAGCTTTTGCCGTGCCACCCTGTACGGGCGCCCCCAGGGGTCATTATCTAAAGCCTCCTGCACTTCCCTCCTTGAAGCTTCTTTGGCCCTGATTATGGCAATCTTCAGGGCCCTTTTCGCTTCGCGGAATACTTCCACGCGGCGGAATTCTTCGGCCTCGTCCCGAGGTCTTCTTCTCCTCTGCCTTTTGCACCGGCGGCGCGCCACAATGCTCGCTTGACGAAGTTGAGCGATTTCGGCGGACCACCAGTGCACTTGGCGTCTCGGAACCATTGGTCCCATGCGGGGCATCGATACGTCGCATATCTCTGTGAGGGCTTCACGAAACCAGCTCACCTCGGCACTGATGTTATCGGCAGTATCAGGCGGTGCCGACATCCAGGACTGGACAATAGCCGCTTCCTCCATCAGCTCTTTGTCCAGTTTTTTGAGGGCCCATCTTGGTCCCCCATTTGCCGAAGGTCCACCTGACACGGTGGCCGGTTGGGACGTGGAGATGTCGAACCGGATGTACCGGTGATCCGAGTATGACTCCACGTCCGTGACTACCCTCCAGCCCTTGATCAGGGCCCAGAGACCGGGAGTTGCGAAGGTCAAGTCGACAATCGAACTCCCGTTATGCCGAACGCATGTAGGTGTCGAACCTCTGTTGGCCACGGACACTCCCGTGGCCGTCGCCCATTCCATAACCGCCTCACCGAAAGCTTCTGTCGCCGGAGAACCCCATGCCACGGACTTGGCATTGAAGTCTCCAGCGACCAATATTTGGCGTGGGCGACGTTGCAGGACTGCTGCTTCCAGCTCCTCAAGAAACTCTTCGAAGACGGAGAGCGGCTCGTTTGGGGAGAAATAGATTGAGAAGACAACAATCTCTCCCACACGAGCCGCGACGAAACCCCGGCCCCGAGTAACCTCCTCCAACAGCAGTCCCGATGAGCTGCTGACGGTTATAGCCGCCACTCCATTTAGGTCCGACACCCAATTTACCCCCGTAGGAACAAAATATGGCTCCGAGACAATCCCTATTTGTATCAACCACTCCGCCATGCTTTGAAAGAACAGATCTTGAGCAGTGGCGCAGTGGTTGAGATTCACCTGAAGTAACCTCATAGCCATCAATCAGCGACGGCTACGGGTTCCCCTACTTCCATTCGCTCCACAATGACAATAGGTTGCCGTATGGACGCAGTTTGGTGAGCTTTTTTTGGTTCTTTCGCACTCTGCTTTGCTTTTTGACTGCCTTTTTTAGTGGCAAGGCAGGATTTAGCTCCTATTCTGTGGTCAGCTGATCTGGCGCTGTCCTTACAAACCGGACACGATGGCTGGTTCCGACATGTGTTGGTTTTATGCCCCTGTTGGCCGCAGCGGAAACATGTGTTGCTACGGTCGGTGTCAGATGAGCAGTTCACCCCAACATGTCCAACCAGGAGACATTTGTAACATCGGAGTTCCCGCTGGGGAAGAAGATGAACTCGTGCCTGAGACCACCCTACCAAAATTGAATTAGATTTGGTCAACTTTTTGGCCGCCTCTACAGGACACCGAACCCAAACAGAACCTAGAGCTCGCGGAGCCTCTACAATGTTTCCGACAGAGACATCAGTTACTGAGCACCCTCCGTCTCTGCCTACTGCATCCGCTACTTCCTTAGGAGTGACGGAGTCATCCAGTCCCGTTATGCGCAATTCAGCACATTTCATGGGCCGAGAGATCCGAGCAATGTTCTCTGGGAATATATCGCGAAGCTTTTTGGCTAGCGCATCCGCTTTATCCGTTTGAGAAGCTGGTAGTTCTATTTTTCTAGCACCAGTGACTCCAGTTCTCATTCTCACCCCTTCAATTCCGAGGCTTGGCAAATTGAGCTTATCTCTGGCCTCAGTCATCACCATTTTGTACGTGACACCTTTTTCCTTAGCACTCTGCTCCAGCGTGATTACGACCGCTGCCGTGCGAGGGGTGCGCAACTTTTTCACCGCTATCGTCTTGCCTTTTGGTTGAGGTGCTGTTTCAGTGGTCTTAACGCTCTTCGACTTTTTGCCACGGCGTACGACTGTGGCCCATGACTCCACTTGAGTTCCAGCGGAAGTGCTGGCCGTCGGTTGCGAACTAGAACCTGTTTGCTTAACACTTTTCGGTTTAGGTTGGGAGGAAGATACTGGAATAGTTTGGTTGGTGACAGCAACCCCACTGATATTCCCCTTTCCTTTGCCTTTACCCTTTCCTTTCGTAACCTCCACTGTAGGAGCAGCCATTCCTGCTAATGTAGGTTTAGCTGCAGTTTTTTGCATATTGGCAGCCCTTCTGTCTGCTGCCAGCGGCGGGCGAATATTTCTCTTCGGCAAAAGACGCTCCTCCAATGCCTCAAGCCGGGCGTTCATCATGGTACCTACCTGTACCATGACGGAACGAATGAAATCCTCACTTCCCATTGACTCGGGGTTTGGACGTGTGCCTCTTATTTCGTCTCTGAGGGCTACCAATTCTGAGCGCAAAGAAGCTTGATCCTGCTCATGATATTTCTTCATAGTTTGGAGCTCTTCTCTCAATTTTGCATTGTCCGCCTGTAGCTTCTTTACCTCTTCTGAAGACGTTCGCTCTAAGAGAGCTTCTGAGACATTACTTATTGAGGTGGCAGCATCTTGAAGAGTCCTTACAAAGGTACCCTTAAGGTTTCTGGACCTTTTTGCCACATCAAGTATCTTCGCTACTTCGTCATTTACAATTTTTGCTAGGTCAGCAGCATTTTTTTCCCCAGCTGGTGTGGGGTCTACTACTACTTTTGGCCTAGCAATTTCTCTCCGTGACTTGTATTTCTCTATTTTATCGGAAATACTTTCCTCTTCCTTTTGCTGCTGAAGCAGGAATTCCTCACGCTTTGCAGCTGCTAGCTCAGCTCTAGCTCGTCCAACTCCAATATATTTCCCCGTTGTAGGTGGTCGCCCTCTTCCTCGTTTTGAAAGAGTATTACCACTCACAGCGTCTCTGCTTGTGTCGGAGTCCGATGGGCAAGAACCCTCACCGTCCCATGTCCGCTTTCTGCTTTCCGAGTTACACCGTGTACTTGGTCCTGTCGTCGGCATGTTGTAGTCTTCATCAGACTCAACACCACCCAAGTCAGTTCCAGAAGCCTGGTCAACATCCTCAATGCTTCCCATATAGGGAAAGTCCAAGTTATTCGCAATCTCGGTGTCCATTATAGTGAAGCTGTGGTCGTTATTGTGACGCAGACCCTTAGATGAAGAGCCTGCGAGGCAGTTTTTGCCCCCCCCAGAGTACGTGGGGCTGCCTTCCGCCGAAACGGAAGGGTGGGATTCCCCCTTTCGGGGACCCACCTGGGTATACTTTTTAAAACTTGCCGAATCCATATTTTCCATGTAAATTCCCCTACCCCCCCTGCGCTAGGCACTGGACTCCCTCCAGACATTCATCCCCTCGGCACGCTGACCTTGGGATTGGGGTAATTTTTTATAGAGGTTTTCTTCCTCGCAGCCCAGACCTCAGTGGCCTGAGCCCCCGTTCCCACCGAAGTAGGCTTACGGGTTATGTGGGGGAACCTAACCTAACCTAACCTAACCTAACCTAACCTAACCTAACCTAACCTAACCTAACTTAACCAAGGAAATTATGCTAAGACTGAGTTTTCTGAAAGTGGAAAGTCACAATCAAGGATTTTTTTAAGAACATTGTGCAACAAATTTGAGGAAAGATGGACAGCAAGCGGTAGACATCGTGAACGCTATTTAAACAAGAACATCACTTGGTTGAATGGACACATTAACTTGCCAGACAGACTCCTCATCGCAAACGTGCTATATTTGTGGAGCAAAACCTTCAGAGATGAATACTCCAGCTCTTATTTTGATGAAACCCCTCGATCAAAATGCATTGTCTTTCGGCATTTCACCTTTGCATTCATGGATAAGATTTATGGAGTGCATACTTCACATTGCCTATAGGCTCGATATAAAATTTTGGCAAGCTAGGGGACAAGAAAATAAAGATAAAGTTAAGACTAGGAAGGAACATATTCAAACAAGATTCCGAAATGAATTGGGATTGTTAGTGGATTTGCCTACCCAGCTAATTTCAGAGATGCTTCAAAAACTGCCGATATTACTGGAGTACATGTAGAACTCATAATGAGGTTTCACATTATTTTAGACACTCTCGGATCTGGTTATTCAATCGATTTAGATTCCTTCGATTGCTATGCAAAGGAAACCAGAGACTTGTATCTTAAGGAATATCCATGGTATAAAATGCCAGTCAGTGTCCATAAAGTTTTATTTCATGGTCGAGACGTCATAGCATCATGTATTTTGCCGATCGGTCAGTTATCAGAAGAAGCACAAGAGGCCAGAAACAAAGATAACAGAAGATACAGGGAACTTTTCACTAGAAAAACGTCACGAATGGACACTAATACCGATTTACTCAATAGACTTCTGATTTCATCAGATCCTTTCATAGCAAGCTTGAGACTAATTCTGAAGAGAAAACGGAGTCCTCTTGAATCCGATGTATTAAAATTGCTTTCTGTGCCCACTCCAAATGAGATTGAAAGTTGAGTTAGTGTCTGATTGTAAATAAAAATAAATGTGCACCTTCCCAATTTTTTTTTTAGTATTATAATATCATCTTAAATCACTATTTAAGTATTTTTTATTTAATTTGAACCCCAATTAACACTATTTAGCACCTTTGTCCTTTATTAAAATTCATAATGAATTAAATCCCGCTAGATAGCGATTTTCCTACACTGTGCGCCAGTGGAAGGTCGACGCGAGAACTTGCGCGTCTAACTCCCACGGCTTCGAACCCGCCATTAGGCAGGCAGCCTCTCGGGATACCGTGCGGTATCCCCTTGACGCCCTTGTAGTGTATTGTGAGTGCATCTCGTCCCCCTCTTGCCATTATATTATGTAAGTTAGTTGTAACTCTTTAGTCAGTAATAAACATATATACATCATTGCACCCTGACCCGTTGCGGCGCATGAAGAAGCGCCGCATTCGACCCCTTCAGGGCGTCAGCCCACACTGGGGAGCCGTACATGGCCATAGACCGTACGACCCCCATGTAGAGCTGCCTGCACGCGCTCCCAGGGCCCCCAAGGTTCGGCAGGAGTCTGCTGAGTGCAGCTGCCGCAACCATCAACCGGGGCCCCAAACGCTCGAAGTGAGCGCGGAACGTCCAACGGCCGTCGAGTGTTAGTCCCAAGTATTTTAACGTGGACTCGACGGCAATCCTCTCGCCACCCACGACGATGGCGGATTCCCCTACCGGCGGACGATTCCGAGGACCATGGAACCACAAGGCCTCGGATTTGTTCAGGGCCACTTCCAGGCCCAACGACCTAATACGGCGCACTACGTGCGCCACACCCGCAGTTCCGCGAATGGCGGCCTCTCTGTATGTCTTCCCTCGGGCCGTCACTAGGGTGTCGTCTGCATAGCAGGTGAGTTGGACACCCCAGAGGTTGGCGCCGCGTAAAACCCAGTCGTAACCGATGTTCCACAGGAGCGGGCCCAGGACTGAGCCCTGTGATACACCGCATGTCATTTCGTGGCGACCCCAACCCTCTCGAAGCGGATATGTGATGAACCGATCCGAGAGGTACGACCCGAGGATCCTCCTCAAGTACGGAGGCACTTCGTGAAATTTCAGTGCCTCCGCTATACAGGACCAGGGCATGGTGTTGAATGCGTTTTTTATGTCCAGCGATACCGCCAACACCACCTCGCCCTGGGAGACCGCCTCGTCCGCTATTGAGCGGACCCGCAGAACTGCATGAACTGTCGAGCGACAGCGCCTGAAACCGAACTGCTGGTCCGAGAGGTTCGGACCAGCTCCCTCTAAGTGCTCGACGATTCGAGCAGAGATCACCCTTTCCAAAATTTTGCCCGCCTCGTCGAGCAGAATCGTCGTCCCCTATCCGTGCCGCAACGAAACCTCTGCCGCGAGATACTTCCTCCAGCAGCAGCCCTGATGACCGGCTGACTGTGATTGCCGCCACGCCATTTAGGTCCGACACCCAATTCTCCCCCGCGGGGACAAAGTACGGCTCCGAGATTAACCCCACTTGAGTCAACCACTGTGCTGTGCTTTGGAAAAACAAATCCTGAGCAGTTGCACAGTGGTTGAGGTTCGCTTGGAGGAACTTTATGGCCATTAATTAACGGCCATTGGTTCCTCCACTGGCCCGTTTTCAGGGCAACTACGAGCGACCACCTTTTTTGTGGCCGTCTTCGTTTTACTTGCAAGTGTTTTTGCTTTGCAGGCTTTGGCCCCTACCATGTGGTCAAATGACCGGCTGGCTGCTTTGCAGAGAGGGCAGCATGGCTTCTCCGAGCAAGACTCCGCTAAGTGCCCTGGCAAACCGCAGCGATAGCAGTTGCTGCTGCGGTCCACTTCGGAAGTGCAGATAGCTCGCACATGGCCGGGCTCTAGACACTTGTAACAGCGCAGTTCTCTCCGTGGAAGGAGTTGCACTACTACTTCACCCCAGCCAACTTGCAAGCGTTTTGCTTCGGCGAGCTTTTTGGCCGCCACCAGAGGGCATCGAACTAAAACCGAGCAATCCCGGTTACCCATTGTAATTCGACCAACTTTGACTTCTGGCCCTGTGCAACCGGAACATCTAACAATGGCCGCAATGATTTCAGCCTCGGTAACTGAGTCGTCTATACCAACCAAGCGCACCGCCTCCGTTTTTGTCGGCCTCGAGACCCTAACCAACTCGGAAAGCAGTACTGCTCGGAGTTTTGCGGCCAGCGTGTCAGCTTTTTCTTGAGCCTGTGCTCCAGAAACTTCCAATTTTCGGGCCCCAGTAATGGCTGACCGAATCCGCATTGGCCCGATGCCTAGGGCCGATATGTCAATCTGCTGCTTGGCATCGGACATTATGTTACCCAACGTAACTCCTTTCTTGGCAGCATCATCATTAAGACTAATAATTACCGCGGCAGAACGCGGTACTTTTAGCTTATTTGCTGCCACTTTCCCAGCAGACTTTTGAGGAGCTCTAGCGGGAGCGGTAGCAGCCAACCTCACCTTCTTTTTCCCACGGCGTACCACCGTGGCCCTTGTTTCTGTAGGGGCGGCATTTGATGGGCCTGGAGTAGGCTGTGTCCCTGTGACAGAAGAAGCCACCGGTGCCAAATTCATAGGAGCAGGGTGTTGGGGACGGGCAGGCAGAGACAATTTTTTGCCCTTCCCTTTCCCTTTGTTTTTGGGTAGTACTTCTGTTGCCTTGGCATTGGTTTGGACTGTTTCCGTTCCGGAGACCCTCTTATCCGCAGCCAGGGGTGGTCTTAAGCGCTTTTCCGGCAAAAGACGCGTTTCGAGGGCCTCAAGCCTGGCGTTGACCATGGTTCCAATTTGGACCATGATCGAACGAGCAAATTCATCCCCTACCTCTATATTTGGGCGTGCGCTCTGCACGTCTACCCGAAGAGCATCAACCTCCTTTCGTAAGGCTACTTGCTCTTGCCGGAGACCCTCGTTATTAGTTTTCATCCTCTGAAGCTCGTCCCTCAAACGAAACAGCTCATTCATGAAAGCATTCAGCTTTTCTGTTATGAGCGCCTCTATTGCCTCTAAAGCTATCGGGCTTGGAGCAGTAGCTTTTGGTTGTGAGGGCCTTGGACTCACTCTGCTTGGAGAGTTTTCGTGCTCAGTCATACGCCCTATTTTTTCCTCTAAGGCAGCTACTCGGGCTCTAAGCTCAAAGTTTTCCTGCTGCAAGCGCTCTTCGTTAAAGTGGTCGGACGACCGTTGCGTCAGTTCAGCAGTAGCCGCTTCGAAAAGCCGTGCCGCTGCTTTAAGGTCCCGCACAAAAGTTCCCTTCAAGTTCCTTGACTTATCGGCCACATTTATAACTTTTGTTGCCGCTTCCAATGCTCTGGCACCCACTTCGGCTGTAGGTTGCGCTTTGAAGTCCACTGACCAGTCCACGTCATCAGCTGAAATATCATCGGCTGGAAAGGGTTCAGCAAACTCACCAGCCTTTGACACAACCTTTCTCCTTTGAGATGAGGTAGTGCTCATCCGAGAGCCACTTTTTCGCTTCCGTGATGCCATTGACACTGCTGAGACGGAAGACAAAATAGAAGCAGAGGAACGAATTGAAGAATCACTCATTTCTCCATCATCGAGTTCCCTGTTAGCACCTTGAGCTGAACTTGGACGACTGTCAAGTACAGCGTAGCGATTTTGACTCAAGCGAGTCTCTAGATCTATTGATCTAGGTGGATGGGTGGTGCCCCCCCCAGAATACGAAGGGCAGCCTACATCTTTCGATGCAGGGAGGGATTCTCCACCGGTGGAGCCGGTGGTACCCTCCTGGGGTATTTGTTTTCTATTAACACTCATCATTTAGAATTAGTAGGCAATTTTATACTCGGCCCACTAACGAGTTCTCCCTATCACCCGCGCTAGGGACTGGAGACCCTCCAGCCATTCATCCTCTCGGCACGCCAACCTTAGGATTGGGGTAATTTTTTACAGAGGTTTTCTTCCTCGCGGCTCAGACCTCAGTGGCCTGAGCCCCCGTTCTTACAAGTAAGTTTACGGGTTGGCCGACAGTGACGTAAAGAAACTGCCGCCCCCTAGCCACCAGGCCGCTCAATGTGAGACAGACGCCGGGGCTAAACTCCACTAAATTAACCCGATGCGGGGAAGACGACACGACATGCCAAGCACAAGAAGTGCAATGGCTTCTCGTCCGCTTACTGCTACCTCTGGAAGCAGAGGAGAGAAGCGGACCCACCTCGATGCCATTGGCTTCACCCCGGACTGGATTGCCCGAGGCTACTGAGCCCCCACGCCACGACAAGGCTGCACCATGTGGGGGATGTGGGGGAACCTAACCTAACCTAACCTAACCTAACCTAACCTAACCTAACCTAACCTAACCTAACCTAACCTAACTTAACCAAGGAAATTATGCTAAGACTGAGTTTTCTGAAAGTGGAAAGTCACAATCAAGGATTTTTTTAAGAACATTGTGCAACAAATTTGAGGAAAGATGGACAGCAAGCGGTAGACATCGTGAACGCTATTTAAACAAGAACATCACTTGGTTGAATGGACACATTAACTTGCCAGACAGACTCCTCATCGCAAACGTGCTATATTTGTGGAGCAAAACCTTCAGAGATGAATACTCCAGCTCTTATTTTGATGAAACCCCTCGATCAAAATGCATTGTCTTTCGGCATTTCACCTTTGCATTCATGGATAAGATTTATGGAGTGCATACTTCACATTGCCTATAGGCTCGATATAAAATTTTGGCAAGCTAGGGGACAAGAAAATAAAGATAAAGTTAAGACTAGGAAGGAACATATTCAAACAAGATTCCGAAATGAATTGGGATTGTTAGTGGATTTGCCTACCCAGCTAATTTCAGAGATGCTTCAAAAACTGCCGATATTACTGGAGTACATGTAGAACTCATAATGAGGTTTCACATTATTTTAGACACTCTCGGATCTGGTTATTCAATCGATTTAGATTCCTTCGATTGCTATGCAAAGGAAACCAGAGACTTGTATCTTAAGGAATATCCATGGTATAAAATGCCAGTCAGTGTCCATAAAGTTTTATTTCATGGTCGAGACGTCATAGCATCATGTATTTTGCCGATCGGTCAGTTATCAGAAGAAGCACAAGAGGCCAGAAACAAAGATAACAGAAGATACAGGGAACTTTTCACTAGAAAAACGTCACGAATGGACACTAATACCGATTTACTCAATAGACTTCTGATTTCATCAGATCCTTTCATAGCAAGCTTGAGACTAATTCTGAAGAGAAAACGGAGTCCTCTTGAATCCGATGTATTAAAATTGCTTTCTGTGCCCACTCCAAATGAGATTGAAAGTTGAGTTAGTGTCTGATTGTAAATAAAAATAAATGTGCACCTTCCCAATTTTTTTTTTAGTATTATAATATCATCTTAAATCACTATTTAAGTATTTTTTATTTAATTTGAACCCCAATTAACACTATTTAGCACCTTTGTCCTTTATTAAAATTCATAATGAATTAAATCCCGCTAGATAGCGATTTTCCTACACTGTGCGCCAGTGGAAGGTCGACGCGAGAACTTGCGCGTCTAACTCCCACGGCTTCGAACCCGCCATTAGGCAGGCAGCCTCTCGGGATACCGTGCGGTATCCCCTTGACGCCCTTGTAGTGTATTGTGAGTGCATCTCGTCCCCCTCTTGCCATTATATTATGTAAGTTAGTTGTAACTCTTTAGTCAGTAATAAACATATATACATCATTGCACCCTGACCCGTTGCGGCGCATGAAGAAGCGCCGCATTCGACCCCTTCAGGGCGTCAGCCCACACTGGGGAGCCGTACATGGCCATAGACCGTACGACCCCCATGTAGAGCTGCCTGCACGCGCTCCCAGGGCCCCCAAGGTTCGGCAGGAGTCTGCTGAGTGCAGCTGCCGCAACCATCAACCGGGGCCCCAAACGCTCGAAGTGAGCGCGGAACGTCCAACGGCCGTCGAGTGTTAGTCCCAAGTATTTTAACGTGGACTCGACGGCAATCCTCTCGCCACCCACGACGATGGCGGATTCCCCTACCGGCGGACGATTCCGAGGACCATGGAACCACAAGGCCTCGGATTTGTTCAGGGCCACTTCCAGGCCCAACGACCTAATACGGCGCACTACGTGCGCCACACCCGCAGTTCCGCGAATGGCGGCCTCTCTGTATGTCTTCCCTCGGGCCGTCACTAGGGTGTCGTCTGCATAGCAGGTGAGTTGGACACCCCAGAGGTTGGCGCCGCGTAAAACCCAGTCGTAACCGATGTTCCACAGGAGCGGGCCCAGGACTGAGCCCTGTGATACACCGCATGTCATTTCGTGGCGACCCCAACCCTCTCGAAGCGGATATGTGATGAACCGATCCGAGAGGTACGACCCGAGGATCCTCCTCAAGTACGGAGGCACTTCGTGAAATTTCAGTGCCTCCGCTATACAGGACCAGGGCATGGTGTTGAATGCGTTTTTTATGTCCAGCGATACCGCCAACACCACCTCGCCCTGGGAGACCGCCTCGTCCGCTATTGAGCGGACCCGCAGAACTGCATGAACTGTCGAGCGACAGCGCCTGAAACCGAACTGCTGGTCCGAGAGGTTCGGACCAGCTCCCTCTAAGTGCTCGACGATTCGAGCAGAGATCACCCTTTCCAAAATTTTGCCCGCCTCGTCGAGCAGAATCGTCGTCCCCTATCCGTGCCGCAACGAAACCTCTGCCGCGAGATACTTCCTCCAGCAGCAGCCCTGATGACCGGCTGACTGTGATTGCCGCCACGCCATTTAGGTCCGACACCCAATTCTCCCCCGCGGGGACAAAGTACGGCTCCGAGATTAACCCCACTTGAGTCAACCACTGTGCTGTGCTTTGGAAAAACAAATCCTGAGCAGTTGCACAGTGGTTGAGGTTCGCTTGGAGGAACTTTATGGCCATTAATTAACGGCCATTGGTTCCTCCACTGGCCCGTTTTCAGGGCAACTACGAGCGACCACCTTTTTTGTGGCCGTCTTCGTTTTACTTGCAAGTGTTTTTGCTTTGCAGGCTTTGGCCCCTACCATGTGGTCAAATGACCGGCTGGCTGCTTTGCAGAGAGGGCAGCATGGCTTCTCCGAGCAAGACTCCGCTAAGTGCCCTGGCAAACCGCAGCGATAGCAGTTGCTGCTGCGGTCCACTTCGGAAGTGCAGATAGCTCGCACATGGCCGGGCTCTAGACACTTGTAACAGCGCAGTTCTCTCCGTGGAAGGAGTTGCACTACTACTTCACCCCAGCCAACTTGCAAGCGTTTTGCTTCGGCGAGCTTTTTGGCCGCCACCAGAGGGCATCGAACTAAAACCGAGCAATCCCGGTTACCCATTGTAATTCGACCAACTTTGACTTCTGGCCCTGTGCAATCGGAACATCTAACAATGGCCGCAATGATTTCAGCCTCAGTAACTGAGTCGTCTATACCAACCAAGCGCACCGCCTCCGTTTTTGTCGGCCTCGAGACCCTAACCAACTCGGAAAGCAGTACTGCTCGGAGTTTTGCGGCCAGCGTGTCAGCTTTTTCTTGAGCCTGTGCTCCAGAAACTTCCAATTTTCGGGCCCCAGTAATGGCTGACCGAATCCGCATTGGCCCGATGCCTAGGGCCGATATGTCAATCTGCTGCTTGGCATCGGACATTATGTTACCCAACGTAACTCCTTTCTTGGCAGCATCATCATTAAGACTAATAATTACCGCGGCAGAACGCGGTACTTTTAGCTTATTTGCTGCCACTTTCCCAGCAGACTTTTGAGGAGCTCTAGCGGGAGCGGTAGCAGCCAACCTCACCTTCTTTTTCCCACGGCGTACCACCGTGGCCCTTGTTTCTGTAGGGGCGGCATTTGATGGGCCTGGAGTAGGCTGTGTCCCTGTGACAGAAGAAGCCACCGGTGCCAAATTCATAGGAGCAGGGTGTTGGGGACGGGCAGGCAGAGACAATTTTTTGCCCTTCCCTTTCCCTTTGTTTTTGGGTAGTACTTCTGTTGCCTTGGCATTGGTTTGGACTGTTTCCGTTCCGGAGACCCTCTTATCCGCAGCCAGGGGTGGTCTTAAGCGCTTTTCCGGCAAAAGACGCGTTTCGAGGGCCTCAAGCCTGGCGTTGACCATGGTTCCAATTTGGACCATGATCGAACGAGCAAATTCATCCCCTACCTCTATATTTGGGCGTGCGCTCTGCACGTCTACCCGAAGAGCATCAACCTCCTTTCGTAAGGCTACTTGCTCTTGCCGGAGACCCTCGTTATTAGTTTTCATCCTCTGAAGCTCGTCCCTCAAACGAGCATTGTCTTGTTGGAGACGCTTCGTTTCTTCAGAGGATGTCCGTTCGAATAGAGCCTCAGAGGACTCTTTGATTGCCGCTGTAGCGTCTTTTAGGACCTTGATGTAGGTGCCCTTCAACGCCCTTGACCTGCAGTATCTCGCCGATCTGGTATTGTACAGACTGCATCAAATCCGCGGCACACTTTTCAGTTGCTGGTATAGTCGTCTCTGACGCAGCAGCCTTTTTCTTCGCCTGGAGAGAGTGGTATCTCTCCACTCGTTGTGAGAGCTCTTCTGCTTTTTGCCGCAAGAAGCTTTCTCTTTTTGCTGCAGCAGCCTCCGCACGGGCCTTTCCAATACCAATGTATTGGCCAGTCGTTGGTGGTCGTCCGCGCCCTCTCTTGGCAGATGCCTTACTTGAAGTAATGGACGGCTGTCGGTCCGTATCAGATTCAAGTCCTCCTTCATTGTTAGAATCCGAAGATCCTGATTCAGATCCATTGTAAGTCCGCTTACGCCGGGAATCTGACCTATTCTCTTGGCTTGCGCCATTCCTGTTTGATGTGGAGGCATATGAGCTGTCGCTCAAAATCTCCACAGCCACGTCGCTAACATCGAAATCCATTAAACATGCAGTAAGGTCGTTGGTTTGGAAGTTTTTGCCCCCCCCAGAATACGCGGGGGCGCCTTCCGCAGAAGCGGAAGGGTGGGATTCCCCCTTTCGGGGACCCACCTGGGTAATACTATTTAAAAATTCCTTGTCCATAATTTGTTTTGGTAGGCTTTACCCTCGGCCTACCATCGAGCTTTCCCCCCTTCCCTGACGCTAGGCACTGGACCCCCTCCAGACACTCATCCCCTGGGCACGCTGACCTTGGGATTAGGGTGATTTTTTATAGAGGTTTTCTTCCTCGCAGCCCAGACCTCAGTGGCCTGAGCCACCGTTCCCACCGGAGTAGGCTTACGGGTTGAACCTAACCTAACCTAACCTTTTTTTTTTTTACGTGGGGAAATCCTCATGGATTCCCCGCCGCATGGGAGTGCGACGGGGATATGTCAGACTTCTACTGACTAAAACCCCACGCGTGGCCATCTCAGGTGCATTTTGTGCGGGACCAACGGGGAACACCCGAGGAAGACTACCATCGGTCCCGCGCACCACGCCTAACGGCGCACTTCTCGGGAGGGGTAAGATAAAGCCCCTCCTTTTTGCCCTCTTCATTTTCGGAGACTCAAGGCCACCACCTTGAGCCTCCGCCATCCTCGAGGCAGGTTTTGATGGGTACCCAGAAGCCCTCATTCTGAGCACCCCCTGCCTCTGAAACCCCGCTAGGCAGATTCGTGACTACACTAACGGGGCTTCGCGTCCGAATGGACGCACCAGGAGCCGCGGTGCTAGTGTCGAACACGGCGGCGGCGGTACCTTCTCCGAGCTGGGTCCGCAATCTCCCTCTCTCTCTCGGCGGCCTCCTTTGCAAGCATGACAGTCTCGCAAAAGGAGGCCACCGCAGCCCACGCAGATGACCGATCGATCATGGCCGCCACAACCGCCCCCAATGACAAATCGGGGCCGATCTCCGCTTGGAGGATCACCCTTGCTCCACTCCAGGCCGGGCATACTTCTAAGGTATGCTGGGCCGTGTCCTCCGGACACACCGCGCAGTGATGGCAACGAGCAGACTGCTCCCTGCCCAGCCTCCACAGATACTTACCAAAGCAGCCATGCCCTGTCAGTATCTGCGTAAGCCGGAAGCTGAGAGCTCCGTGTCCCCGCTGCAACCACTGCTCGAAGACGGGGAGAATTGCCTCCACCGTCCTATGCCCGGCGCTAGGCACAGCAAGCCTTAGCGCCCAAGCCTCACGGGCAGCCGTCTCTACCTCCAAGCGGTAGGCAGCCGTCTCCCTCTGCGTGGGCCAGTGACCCTGAGCCCGCCGTTCCTTCCGCCAGTGGAACGTCGACGCGAGGACTTTCGCGTCTAGATCCCACGGCATCGACTCCGCCATAAGGCAGGCAGCCTCGCGAGAGACTGTGCGGTAGCCTCTTGACACCCTGGTGGCCATGAGCCTTTGCGGCGCATGAAGCAACGCCGCGTTTGGCCCATCCAGGGAGTCAGCCCATATCGGGGCGCCATACATGGCCATCGACCGCACGACCCCCGCATATAGCTGCCTGCAACCTTACCTGGGGCCCCCCAGGTTTGGCAGCAGCTTACAAAGCGCCGCTGCTGCCACTATCAATCTCGGCCCCAGGCGCTCGAAGTGGGTGCGGAAGGTCCAACGGCCGTCGAGAATTAAACCCAAATAATGCAGCGTTGTCTCGACGGCAATCCTCACCCCGCCCACTACAATGGCGGAGTCCACCGGCGGGCGATTCCGAGGCCCATGAAGCCACATGGCCTCGGATTTATTCAGGGCCACTTCTAGGCCCAACAGCTTGATGCGGTGCACCACTTGGGCTACGCCAGCCTTAGCCCGGATGGCGGCCTCTCGAAACGTTTTCCTTTGAGCCGTAACCAGGGTGTCATCGGCATAACACACTACCTTAACACCCCAGAGGTTGGCGCCGCGCAGAACCCAATCATGCCCGATGTTCCACAGGAGCGGCCCTAAAACTGATTCCTGCGGAACACCGCACGTAACTTCGCGACGACACCACCCCTCCCGAACCGGATAAGTGATTTGCCGGTTCGAGAGGTACGACTCGAGAATTTCCTTCAAACAGGGAGGCACTTGGTGATAGATAAGTGCCTCCCTTATGCACGAATAGGGCAAGGTGTTGAAGGCATTCTTTATGTCCAAAGAGGTTGCCAGCACCACCTCGCTCTGAGAGACCGCCTCGTCCGCTATATTGCGGACGCATTGCACCGCATCAACCGCTGAGCGGCAGCCGCGGAAGCCAAATTGCTGGTCCGATAGATTCGGACCAGTCTCCTCCAAATGCCCGACGATGCGGGAGGACTATATCCGCTCTAAGAGCTTTCCCACCTCCTCGCAGGTTACACAACCTATCAGCAAGGAAGGGCTTCAGCGCCACCACCCAGGCCTGCCCCGGGATTCCATCTAAGCCCGGGGCCGTTTTCTTCGCCTGGAGGCGCTTAACAGCCACGGCCAACTCTGGCTCAGTGACCTCCGGCACCACCTCTTCGACTCATTCCGGAGCCTTCTTCTCCTATGGCGGGTGTACTGGCGCTTTGCCGCAATGCACGCTACACGCAACTGCGCGACCTCAGCGTTCCACCAGTACACCTGCCGTCTCGGAATCGTAGGGCCCGCGCGGGGCATCGATGCGTCGCAGATCTCTGTGAGGGCATCACGAAACCACGTCACCTCGTCGTTCAGGTTGGCAGCCCGTCCTGGACCGGTCAGCCATGACTGGACAATGGCAGCCTCAGTCATGAGCTCCCTGTCCAGCTTTTTGAGGGCCCATCTTGGTCCCCCATTAGAAGACGAGCCGTCAGACGAGTCGGCCTGATGATCTGAATATGTCTCCACGTCCGTGATTACCCTCCAGCCCTTAATTAGGGCCCAGAGTTCGGGAGTAGCAAAGGTCAGATCGACTATTGAACTCCCGTTGTGACGCACACATGTGGGTGTCGAACCCTTGTTTGCAACAGCTAAACCTAAAGCTGTTGCCCATTCCACTACAGTTTCGCCGAATGCATTTGCATCTGCCGCCGGGGATCCCCAAGCGACTGACTTGGCATTAAAGTCCCCGGCGATAAGCACTCGGCGAGGGCGGCTACCAAGAGCTACTGCTTCCACCTCACTCAACAAGTCTTCGAGGTCAGCAAGCGGCCGGTTAGGGGAGAAATACAAGGAGATGATTACCTCCTCCCCCACTAATGCCGCAACATATCCGTGACCCCGAATGATATCCCTGAACTGGAGGCCAGCAGCCCCCGAGATAACAATAGCCGCCAAGCTATCTAGATCCGACACCCAATTGTCCCTTGCTGGGACAAAGTACGGCTCCGAGACTAATCCAACTTTGATTGACCACTGCGCCATGCTTTGCAGGAAAAGGTCCTGCGCGCAAGCGCAGTGGTTTATAAAAAAAAAATAAAATAAAAATGCTTTATTTACGAAAACAAGAGTTTTAACAAGTTCTTATTTAAAATTATGTCCTGAGCTTGTTCTGCCATTAAGCGTGTAAATATTCATGTCCTAATAGTCCTATCTAGTCAATCCAAAAATTCATACTATATTACAATATCAATGTTATTTAAAATGTCAAAAAAAAATAATAATAATTACAATACAATTAAAATAAAAACACACACAATAAGAAATTAAAATTAAGGAAATAATTACACATTAAAAATATATCATGTCAATAGGTCATGTCAAATATAATTTTTAAATATCACATATGTTGAAAAAATCATTCACATTATAAAAGCAATTTGTTACAAGATAATTAAACAGTTTTGTTTTGAATTTAATTAGATTCATCTGTTTCAAATCGTCACTTATGGCATTATACAGTTTAACGGCCATATCATAGGAATTCCTGCGACATATAGTCAAGCATTTTACTGCAGAGTATTTGTACTGAATGTTATGATTGCCCCTCTGTGGTCTGGTTTTTGGCGGTGTTAATTCGAACAATGACGGGTTTTTGTAAACAAACAATAAAAGTTCGTATATATATAAAGAAGGGAGAGGAAGTATTCGTAGTTTCTTGAAAAGAGGAATACAACTGTCCAAATAGCCAGCGGAACATAGTATCCTCACACATTTTTTTTGGAATTTGAATGCTCTATCCGCGTCAACCGAATTACCCCATAAAATTATTCCATATCGTAGAACCGATGCAACATACCCATGATAGTATGTTTAGATTCGCTTGAAGGAACCTCGTTGCCATTATTGACTAATGGAAACGGGCTCCTCCTGTTCCATCGGCTCGCTGATCTGAGTCAGCGAGCGGATCGGTTGACTTTTGGGGAGCGATTTACCCCCAGTCTTCTTCTTCGCCTTATTTTTCGGCCTCTTACAGGACTTCGCTCCAACACGATGGTCTGCTGGAACGCTGTCTGAAGCACATAAAAGGCAGTGCGGTTTTTCTCCGCAATCCCTCGCCTTATGACCGGCACAACCACAGCGGTAGCACAGATTGCTCCAGTCTGTTTTGGACGAACAATTAGCTCGCACGTGACCCACTTCCAGACACTGGAAGCATCTGATCTCCTGCCGAGGTAAAACCTGGACTCGAGCAAGGCTCCATCCTATTCGGATTTCTCCCGCTTTGGCCATCTGCTGAACCGTTTCGATGGGGCATCGAACCCATACTGCTCCATAGCCCCCAGGTCCATCTTTAATTTCGCCCACCTTTACCGCATCAGGAGAACATTTTCCAGAAGCTGCGATGGCCAACTTTATTTCCTGCGCCGAAACTGTATCATCCAATCTGAGGAGGCGTAGGTCACCAACCTTAGATGGCCTATTAACCCTCGCTTCAGGTGGGAGAATTTCCCTTAATCGGGCAGCTAATGTGTCTGCCTTTGCTGCAGAATCAGTTCCCGGGAGTTCTATCATTCTGGCTCCCGTTACTGCCTTGCGCATACGTAGGGAACTGATACCCATACTCTCCAAGTCTATTTTCCGGCGAGCCTCATACATTACGTCGCCGAGGTTCAGCCCTTTTTCGACTGCGCTGCTTTCCAAAGTTACAGACACTGCTGCAGAGCGGGGTACACGTATTCGGGGAACAGCTTTCTTTTGTTGCCCCTTCAGTTTCAGCAGATTATTGTTGGGGGTGGGAGCAGGCACTGACCTTTTACCCCGTCTCACTACTGTGGACCATGTCTCCTTTGGCTGTCCAGCAGATGGTCCTGGTACTTCAACGTCTCGTGCAGGTGACGAGATTGGCCGAGATACAGCCACTTGCTGTGTGGTCTCATAGGCAGTACTAGGACCAGCTTTTTGACGGCTCTCATTGACATGACTCGTCTTTTTGCCTTTACCCTTACCTTTACCCGCTAGGGGTGCAGGTTGGGGTGTATTGCAGGTTGCAATTGCAGGTTGGGGCAAGCAGACGGGAAAC
Source organism: Bedellia somnulentella (assembly GCA_963576735.1). Lineage (NCBI taxonomy): Eukaryota > Metazoa > Arthropoda > Insecta > Lepidoptera > Bedelliidae > Bedellia > Bedellia somnulentella. The sequence goes on along the minus strand of CAUYWD010000379.1, from coordinate 14,974 downwards.
CTGTCTCTAGGATAAGGAGGTTACAGGACATTATTGATATTTTTGGTGAAGCCTCAGTTTGATAAACTAATAGTATTGTATTTATATACATACTTTCTCTTTTTCCTAATAGTCGTATTGAACATAAAATTATTTAATGGTTATTGTTTTCTCTCGTCATTGTTAGTTTTATTCACAGTTTCATATATAGCACAATATTACTGTTTCACTGTCCATTTAACTTACTTTTTAGTTTCAAATGTAAATAGTTGTTTCTATTTTTTGTTAATGAATTTTGCCACATTAAATTATAAAACTGACTCAACACACTGGGTTATTAAATGTAACGAATTAATTTTGTTTAGTAGTTTTGCTTCCATAACAGTGAAACGCAGCACACATAAAGATATAATGAGTATTTTGTTTTTGTATGTAGTATATTTACATAAGCTTATGTCTGTTTTGAGTATTGTAATATCTTTACTTGGAAGTATATTTATTGTATTTAATTATAGCAACTCGCTTCTATTTAGTATAAATATATATATTATATCTATTTACGAGTATTATATATTTAATTCATACCCGAACGTTTTTAAGCTTTATTTATTAATATGTATTTTAGCATGACTCCTATTAAGAATTTCCAGTTAGCTCTTTTCAATGCGGGATCCTTGGGTACAGGGCATGACGAACTGACTTCTATTATACTTGACTTAGGACCAGACATAATAGCTATTAATGAGACCTGGTTACGTGAGGGTCGGGAGGACGTGGCTCCCAAGGTTCCTGGTTATAGGCTCAAACATGTGCCACGACCACCCAATCTGCGCTCACGAGGGGGTGGGGTGGGATTTTACATACGACAGGGTTTAAATGCCAGACTATCCCCTCACCCACCTTCTCCGTCTGTTGAACAATTGTGGGTACGTCTAACCGTTAGTGGAATCCGGCTACTAGTTGGCACTGCGTACCGCCCGCCCTGGCTTAACGTTGACCAGTTCTTTGATGCTTTGACAGAAACTGTCTCATCAAGCAGTAACTATGACAGAATTATACTTTTAGGAGATTTCAATATTGACTTCTCTGATGACAAAGACCGTAACTACCGAAGTTTGACCCAATTTTTAACGACAATAAACTTGAGACAAATAGTTACAGAACCGACTCATTTTACAGAACACAGTGAAACGATTATCGACTTAATTTGTACTGACGCCCCTACTCAAACCGTGGACGTATTCCATATTCCTGAATTAGGTCATCATGCTTTTGTTACAATGAAAATTGACTTAAAGAAACCGAAACCTGTACCAAAACTTATTACATACCGACCATTAACTGAAATCGACTTAGACAAATTTAATAATGAAGTTGAAAATACAAATTGGAAATCGATTGAAGTATTTGACGACATTGACGAAATGATATTCCAATTTAATATCTTAATCACAAAATTATTCGATTGTTACGCTCCTATGAAAACTATTCTCGTTAAAGATACCCCAAAGCCGTGGCTTACTACCAATATAAGGTTGATGATGAGACTTCGGGATGAAGCACAACGTAGGGCTAAGAGGGAGAAGACCGAGACTAGCCAACAATATTATAAAGATATGAAACACCAAGTCATATCATCATTACATGCTGAAAAGAAGGCTTTCTTTGAGCATTGTGTTAATAATAATAATAGAGACTCACGAGCTCTCTGGAAAAATTTGAAACGGTACATCTTACCAAATAAGCGCGATGTGGAACTCCCTGCTTATTTTGATGATGCCGATAAGATAAATGACTTTTTTTGTACAGTGCCTGGGACTAGTAATGTTAATTTATCTGATCTGACTTTTTATGAATTCACCCGCTACGGAGATACCACCTTTTTGCTGGAGCCTGTGACTAGCGAAACTGTTTATAAAGCTGTCACAAAAATAAAAACAAAAGCAACAGGTCTTGACAAAATAAATATTGACATGATACTTCTTACATTTCCTACGACACTTGACATACTGACAACCATTGTTAACAAAAGCATCATCTCAAGTAAGTTCCCTTCCATTTGGAAAACAGCTAAAATTACGCCACTCCCAAAGAAACCTAACCCTACCCTTATTTCCGATCTACGAGCAATAAGTATACTCCCATGTGCATCGAAGATAGTGGAACGGGTGGTGTATGATCAGCTTTCAAAATATCTGGAGGAGAATAATATTTTGCCAGAGCTTCAATCAGGTTTCCGCAAGAGCCATTCAACAGCTACAGCACTGTTAGATGTTGTTGATAATGTCTTAAAGGATCGTGATGGTGGGTTAAGCACATTATTGGCATTATTAGATTTCTCTAGGGCTTTTGATTGTTTGTTTACACCCCTGGCTCTATCCAAAATGTCGTATTATGGATTTGATGTCGGTACAGTGTGCTGGTTTGACAGTTATTTGTCTGACCGAAAACAATTTGTTGAGTTGCGTAAGAGAAACGGTGTTATAAATACCTCTTCTGAAAGAGTGTTGGATCGGGGCGTCCCCCAAGGATCAATATTAGGCCCACTCCTGTTTGTTCTGTACACCGCAGATTTGGTAAAAAATATAAAACACTGCAAATTCCATTTATATGCTGATGATCTCCAATTATATATTTCTAGTCGTCCCGATTATACTGTTGATACAGTAAATAAACTGAATGTTGATCTTCATCAAATTGTTACTTGGTCAGAGAAAAACTGTCTTGTTCTAAACCCGTTAAAATCTAAATTCATGGTTCTTGGTACCAGGACTCAGATCTGTAATACGTTGGAGGCCCTGAAGACTTGTGATGTGGCTATTATGGATCAACCATTAGAAAGAGTCGAAGAAGCACGAAACCTAGGCATATTGATAGACGGGGAACTGCGGTTCGAAAACCATGTTCTGTCAGTAGTTAGTAACTGCTTCTATCGACTCAAAGTTCTTTACAATATTCGCGATTACCTAAGTGTGGATTTGCGTGTTCACCTTTGTGAATCGTTGATATTGTCGAGATTAAACTACTGTGACGTGGTCTATAGTGGTTGCATACTGGGTCGTACACAGAGGCTTATACAGCGTGTGCAAAACGCTTGCGCACGTTTTTGTTTTCGTGTCCCTCGCCATGCCCATGTCACCCCGTATTTGAACGAGGCAAATCTATTAAACATGAAGAATCGCAGATTCTTACACCTTGCAACTCTAATGTTCGGTGTAGTTCGGCTTGAATCACCGGCTTATTTGCATAAAAAACTGCAATGGTCATCAAGTGATTATCAGTTCAAAGTCAGGGCGATCTTGCCATTGCACCGATCAGTGGCGTTTCGAGGTAGTTTTAGGTTTGCTGCGTCCAAGTGCTGGAATGACATTCCTCCACCCATCCGTTCTGTGACTGGTAGGACCACCTTTAAGCGTAAGCTTAAAGAGTACCTGCTAGTTCAGCAGAACCCGTTAAATAAATTCCCTTAGATTTCCTTCTTCTCGTTCGTCCCGTCGAATCCCTTTCCCAGTACTAAACTCTAGTTTATGTAGAATGTTTGCATATTGAATATTGATAGTATATATATATATATATATATATATATATATACTATATATACTATAAATATATGTGTGTCTATATGTATGTATACTTATATATATTAAAGTATACATATATATGTTTATTATAAGGGTGTGCTATGTGTACTATATCTTTGTTTTTTATTTATTTATTCTTTATATTTTTGTAGTATTCATTTCTATATTTTATGTACTATATATTTATCTTTAAGTACTGTTTATGTTTAAGTATACTATTAGTGTGTTACTAAAATATCACGCTGCTGCTGGTGTGACGCTTATGATGTCGCTGGTTTAGGCGCTGACTGAAAATCAGTGTTGTGAGGTAAAACTCACAACTTTTGCTGAGTCAGTGCCTTTTTGCTGTTGGAGGGCACAACATCCCAAAATTTTATTATCACTTTTTTTGTTTTTTTTTTTACTGATGTGCTTCTGTTTGTGATTTTATTTTATTTTTTAATTTTCTGTCTTTAGTTAAATGATATATTTTTTATTTTCTACATTTGTGTTCTTAAAAAAATTTTTGTTTATACTGTTTTTTTTTGTAAACTTGGTTCCACTTGCTGTGTGTATTTTGTTAATTTTTGTGCCTTTAATAGCAAATAAATAACTTTTCTTTCTTTCTTTTCTTTCTTTCTATTGGCTGGCATCTTTTACGCTGCGAGTCTGCTTTGTGTTTTTTTGTCAGAAGCTAGTGGAGGGCGAATTCGTTTTTCTGGCAGTAAACGTTCCTCCAGAGCTTCCAGTCTTGCATTCAACATGGTCCCCACCTGGACCATGATCGAACGCGCCAAATCTTCGTTTATTACTGCCGGGCTATAGGCAGAGCGATTGTTATCAAACTCTGCCCGGATTTCCGCCATGTCCCTGCGTAGGCCAATCAGTTCAGCAGCCAAGGAGTCTTTGTCTGCTTTGATTTTGAGGTTTTCCTCTTTCAACCGAGTAATTTCCTCCTGAAGTTTTGAAACTTCACCGGAAGAGGAACAATCTTTTAAAAGTAAAGAACGCTGCCTTATATCTTCGGCAGTATCCTTAAGGGACTTGACAAATTCGCCTTTGAGATTACCAGATCTCTTTGCCACGTCAATGATCAATGCCACTCCTTCTTCCACTTCTTGCGCTAGCTGAGAAGCTGTCTTTCGCTCCATTGGAGTGGAAGTGTCCGTTCTTAGATAAAGCTTTCCTTTCCTCACAGAATATTTCTTTATTTTATTATCGCCTATCTCTGCATTTGAGCCACCACTTCTTACTTCCACCTGCAGATCTTGTAGCTCTTCCTGAGTGCTGCTTGCTCCTGTTGCATGCCCTCGTTATTTGCCTTCATTGAAACAAGCTCATTCTTTAGTCGAGTGTTTTCTTGCTGGAGTCTAAGAGTTTCATCCGACGATGATCTCTGCAGCATGGCCTCTGAAGAATCTTTAATAGAAGTAGCCGCGTTTCGCAACACCCTGACAAATGTGCCCTTTAAGGATTTTTATTTATTGGCTACATTAAGGATGGCATCGATATCCTTCTGCACAGTAGTCATTAAATCATTTGCACTCTTCTTGGATGCCGGGATAGGGTTTTCCAGAGCTTGCGCTTGCTTCTTCTCTTGGAGCAAGTTGTAACGCTCAATTCTTGCTGTCAGCTCATCGGCCTCCTGCCGCATGAAGTCTTCCCGTTTCTATGCAGCAGCCAGTTCCCGAGCTTTGCCTATGCCCACATATTGGCCGGTTGTAGGTGGCCTGCCCCGCCCTGTTTTAGCCGGAGCTTTAAGTGAGGTTTTTGTTCTCTCTCTTCCTTTTTCCATATCTGAGTCGGATGAAACCGACTCAGATCCACCGAATGTACTTTTGCGTTGGGAACCCGTAGGTGACCCGACGCCAAAGATATCAAATCAAATCAAATCAAATTAAATCAAATCAATCGTTTATTGCATTCATCAATGTGTATAACAGATCTTATTTCATAATTTATAACAGTTCTACATTGAAGACCCGGTGGGGCACAGCAATTTCTTATATCTAAGTTATTTTACAATTAAATTAAATAGGAGAGGAGGAGGAAATTCAATAGAAAAAAATATAACTTTCATTCTCACACAAACACACACAAAACAAATACATACACAAGCACAACTTTAGAGCATATACATTTTCATGTAATATTGGCCGTTTCTAGCACTCTTTCATCCCAAATTTCTTCTAAGTACTCTGTTATGCTGTAATAGCACTTATTGATCCAGAAAAATTTTAGTTTTGTTGAAAATTTTGCATATGGTTCTATATTTTTTAACGAGTTTGGAAGATGGTTATATAATTTTAATTGACATGACGAATGGGCTAGACGTGTGTAGAGTTAATTTTGAAATTGGAAGGGTCAGTTTATTTCTATGCCGAAGTGAGTAATACGTCTGAGATGCATCGCGATTCTTATACAGTTCTTGGTTATTTCTGACAAATTTACACATTTCCATAATATAAATAGATGGAACAGTAAGTATTATGTTATTTCTAAAATGCGGTTTACAGCTTTCGAGTTCTTCGATGTTAACAATAATCCGAATTATTTTTTTCTGCAATGTAAGTAAGGCTGGAGCTTCCGTACTGTTTCCCCACAATATAATGCCGTAACTGAGCCAGGAATGGGCGTATGCATAGTATACGGCCTTAGCGGTTTCAAAATTTGTTGTTTTTTTAATTTAATTTCAAGCATAAACAAATCTACTAATTTTCGATACTATTTTATTGATGTGACTTTTCCAGTTAATGTGCGTGTCAATATTAATACCTAAAAGCGAGAATTCGTCAACTACATTTAATTTGTTATTGTTATACTCATAAGTTAGATCGAAAGTCGTTTTTTTGCGGAGGGTGAAACACCATTAATTTTGTTTTTTTGAAATTTATTTCAATGTTATATGCCTTCATCCAATTTACAATTTTATTCATTAATGTATCTAGTATTTCCTTAATTTTGTAGTTATTTTGGCAACTTATTAACCCTCGGCGTGCCTGGTAGAAAAAAGTTACATGGCGTGCCTGGTGGGTCGGTGAGACCCTAAATTTAAATATATTTTTTCTCCTACAAATTGATATCAATGTAGTATGTTTTTTGATTTTATAATAAAATTAAACATGTTTTTTAGGGTTTTAAATCAAAAATGTGTTCAAATTAATAATATTTTCAAAAGATTTTTTAATTAAACTTTTACCTTGTTTTTTAACGTAGAATTAAACATCTTATGTTCATAAACATGCAAAATCAACTAAAACTAAAGAAATCACAATCAGTCTTTGGGGAACATAATGCACATACGTTATCTTATATTCTATGCTAAAATAAATAATTAGTCTTCTTCATTTCCGACATCATTTTTAGGAACATAGCAATTTCCACACTGGAAAATTGCATGTTCTATCACTTTGATGATCACATGATCCTTTCACTACTGAAGCAGGCCCCGGACTGAGGTAGCGGGCGGAGGGCGACAATCAGTTCACTACGGTCAGCTACTGAGAGCGGTTGCGCGCGAATTTCAAATTACAATGAATTATAACGGTTTAACGGCTGCTGTGGGTCTCACAGACCCAACCAGGCATGCCAAGGGTTAAAAGAGAAATGTCATCGGCAAACAAAACACTAGTTACGCCTACTATTTTGGGTAGCTCATTTATATACATGAGAAACAATAGGCAACCTATAACACTTCCTTGTGGAATAGACGCAGTCATTTGTTTCTTTTCTGATCTCACCATTTTAATTTCATTTGTACTTTTGTCGTAGGTTTCGAGCTCTACTAATTGATCTCTTTTTGATAAATATGAGACAAACCATTTGTCGGCAACACCACGTATTCCTAAGTTGTGCAATATTTCTAGAAGAATATCATAGAGGACTCTGTCGTAAGCTTTTTTCATGTCTAGCAATATCCCAACGGCATATTTTTTATTATTACATATATCAAGCACCGATTGTATGTATTTGAAGGTTGCTGTGATGGGCGATCTTTTTTTCCTAAATCCGTGTTGGCTCTCATTCAATATATTATATTTTTCACAAAATTTTTCTACTCGATTGCTCATCGCTTTTTCGAATATTTTTGAAAATGATGACAATAGCGCAATTGGACGATAATTATCTACATCTTTTACTTTATTTTGTTTAGGAACAGGCACTATAATAGCAGTCTTCAGTTGATCTGGGAAAATACCATGTTCAAAAGACTGATTAACTAGCATAGTAATAGGCCATGTCAATTCATCAGCACACGCTTTGATCAACGTTGCCGGTACTTCGTCTATTCCATAACTAAACTTGTTTTTTAAGTTTTTAATTAATCTATTGATTTCTTGAAAAGAAGTGGGGCAGAGGTATATTGTATTTTCTACTCTCTAGATATCACCCTATATATAGATCCCTGTATCTCACCCTCTTGCACCGTAGAGTTGTATGAGCTATCACTTATTGTCTCTACGGCTGTGTCGCTTAGTTCGAAGTCCTTAGTGAAATCGCAATGGTCGTTATTTTTTTTTAATTTTTTTTTATTAGGAACATCAACAGCGACATAAGTAATAATATACAGTTAATAATAGAAATCAAGTAAGGCCAATACCAGATGTTCACAGATGAACAGAAAACATATCTAACAAAAATCTTGTTTTTACGCTACATTTGATTTTCAACACATGTTTTTTTTTATAGCAAGTAACTCTAACAAATACATACAATTTAAGAGGAAATAAAATAGATATTAACAACAATATTTAAAGCAAAATTGTTTTGATCCACGATATCTCAAGGGTGTGCGTGTGTGTGTGTGTTGTTTGGCAGTTTTTGCCCCCCCCCCCAGAATACGCGGGGGCGCCTTCCGCGGACACTGAAGGGTGGGATTCCCCCTTTCGGGGACCCACCTGGGTAATTCTCTTCAAAATTGCCTGGTTCATGTTTTGGTTTTGGTAGGCTTTACCCTCGGCCTACCATCAAGCTAAACCCCCCACCCCTGCACTTGGCACTGGACTCCCTCCAGACATTCATCCCCTCGGCACGCTCACCTTGAAATTAGAATAATTTTTAAAACAGGTTTTCTTCCTCGCAGCCCAGACCTCAGTGGCCTGAGCCCCCGTTCCCACCGGAGTAGGCTTACGGATTTGCCGACAGTATCTTGAAGACACTGCCGCCCCACCTGGGCCGCCCGCTGCGGATCAGACGCCCGGCCAGCCGCGCACATCGGAATGTGCCACGGCTCCCCGTCCGCTTACTGCTCGCTCTGGAAACAGAAGATTGTGGTGTATACCTAGTTATAAGATCTACTTAGTAACTAATACATATATTATCTACCTATATCTATATTATTCGTGCCCACGTATGTAACCTTATTAGTCATAATAATCAGTATCTACTCAGTACTCGCGTGTTTCACTCGTCTCCTCTAGCTACCTCCTTACATGGCGACCTTGCCATTGGACATGTGCCTTACTCGTTAAGTATGTGCGGACAATTAATTAAATGATGGAGTAAAATTTAAATATCATAGTAACCATGGGTAATTCAGCTACAACTACGAGACCGCCTACAGAAAATCAAGGAATAAGTCGTCAGGATATTTTGACTCAAATTGGGCATACCAATACCATGATCCAGCATAACGTAGAAATATTGAAACATACGAGCCACATGAAGACATACATGTCAGGACTCCTTTATGCAGTAATTCTTTTTGGAGTATTCTTCATGATGCGCTTCTTCGCGAAATTCCTAAACCGATGCATTGACCAGAGAGCAGCAGCGAGCGTGATGCAGATGAGACGAGTCGAGGCACCTTTTTCGGATGTTAATACGGTGTAACAATATGTGTTAAGTGCAATGAATAATGTATAAAAAACAAGTAAGTGAATAGTGCGAATATTAACAATCATAATGAACGTGAAGCGGTATGACGAATATGGACACTGGTATGAAAACAACTTCCATAATTATTGCGCTACGAGCTAATGCACTCTGCTCTTAAGAGGTACACATTGGTAATAATTAAAAAGATATGATTATGTAATATTCATAATTAATGATCCTAAAATACCTTTTGTTATTGCTTATAAAAATAAAAATAAACTACTATTATTTAATCATTAATAAATCTTTTGTCTAATCAAATTTATATAAATGTATATTTTATTATAAAGCTTTTATTTTGAGCATACTCTAATAATAATATGTTAATACGACTAAGAAAAATATATGAGGAACTAAAAGAGATACCTACGTACTTACTTAATAAAAATAGGTCCAAGTAGGAGACAAGGACAGATATTAATTAAAAAGTTTGAGGAATGTTCTATAATACTTACACAATATAATATCTTATTAGAAGAATTAAGTAGTTTAATTTAAGAAGGGAAAATAGAGAAGATAGATATTAGTTAAAGAAGTACAAAGTTTGTGTCAAGTGGAGACAGAGGAATTTTCTTTATGTGAGGATTTTAAACAAGATAACAAAATGTGTAGTGTCGGCTTAGAATAACACTACCCCATTTCTACCCATGGGTGATCGTAAGAGGTGACTAAGGGTATGGGGCTTCTTAAGTGATTTTTGGGCGATGTGGTTGGAGACCCGTCACCAAAAACATTTATTATTACCATCTTTTCCCCATCAACTTCTAAAAGTGGCTGAGGAATTTCTTATTCCAAAGCTCTGGCTACCCCGTTAAGGGATTTATAGCCGTGAGTATATGAATGAATGAATAACAAAATGTCTTCGTTCGATTTAAAAGTGGCTTTGAATCTTTTACTTATAATGAATGATTGTGACACGACTACCAAACAATTAATCGACGGTATAGAATGCTATAATACTGTTTCAACTAAGAATGCGTGTAAGAAAAACTTAATTCAGTTTGTTATTTACAGCAGATTATCTCAAAATGCCAAGTTAAAGCTTTCTTCAGACTATAATTCAGTGGAGGAGCTTGTGAAAAACATGAAATGCCTTCTTTTACCACAGAAGTCAACTATGGCCATTCAAACTAAATTACAGAATATTAAACAGCACGAAAGGTCAATTGGTGACTATGGCAGGGAAATTTCCGAATTAATGAATGACTTAACGATGTCTCAAGCGAGTAGGGAAAAACTATTCTGAGGGACTCTTTGTAAAAGAGGATACACAAAATGTTTTCGCCAATCGGCAGTAAAATTGATTGGAAACAAGCGATGGGTGGCTTATGAAAATAAGATTAGTATGGTAGAAATAATGAATGCAATGAAAAGTATGAAAGTAACCTAATTTCGGGAACTAAATTTTTTTATACAATATTTGATAACCAATAGGGTTATCCACGTAGTCATTTTTATATTTTGAAATATTTATATAATTAAACCTTATGTAAATTGAATGAGGCCCTCTGTAAGCATACTAAACAAAACTAAAAAAGAACAATTTTTTTTCAATAAATATTTGAATTGATTGATATATTATTATTTATTTATTCAATCAGACAACAAGGGTCCATAGTGTTAGTAACATTATTATCTTAGCCTATGTTAGTATACAATATTATCTATTTATTATTTAATCAGTCAATTAGCACCCGCGCAAGGTGCTGCATTATTGGGGAATCGTAGCGCCCTGCTATGGTCCTCAGGATAGAGTTAGGGCTGCACCGCAACCTGCAGAGCAACGAAGCGGCTTTTTTGCACATAATTGTTAACCTTATTTGTTATCAAGGTTAAACTTCAGATGTCCGTCCCACAACACTAGAAACTCATTCACATTCCACACACCATATCTTAGGACTAATTATGCCACCAACACATTTATTTCCCGTGCTATTATTTCTTACAATACAAAATTTTCCGAAGCTGACATTTTCAATTTATCAATAACTCAATTTAAGAACTTTTGTAAACAGTTGGAGTTTGTTGAATCAGCCGATTGACCCTAAATGTTTGAGTCATACAATTTTCTCTTAATATAATTATTTGAATTTATATTTATTTATTATACTATATTTATGTATTTACTTATTATGTTATATTTATTATTAAAGTATGTATTTTAAGTACTTTCATTCATAATTATCTTATATATTATTAATTTATGTATTTTTAACCTTGAAAAGTAAGTATCTTATTTAGGTATATTTTATTATCATAAAATATTGTTAACATTATTTCCTAAAATCTCTATGCATATTTTGTAATCTTGTAGTGTTTGCTTGGTCTGGTGGGAATGACAATATAATTCATTTAACTTACTTAATTTCATCTGTATAAATTATCCATATTACAACTGATGTATAATTGTTTTGTTTTCATTAGTTATTTTAATTTGCGTTTTTCTGTATCGTCTGTATATCAATTGGTAGAAACTTTATAGGTCAAGAACTTCTCTGTATTTTTATCTTATTTGAAATATTGTGTACCGTTTGTTTCTCAAATAAATAAATAATGGCATAAAAGTCGTCTGTATGGTTCTGCGCAAACATGCCCGAAGCACTGCAGAAGCGAGGCCGCCCCTACAACATTCTGAAACCATTATTGTATTGGACTCGCAGAGCAGTGATGGCCCGCTGCGTATATCTGGTCCATAGGGTGCACGTATAAAATACCTGACAGTAGGCTTTAAATAGGCTTATTTTGACCTCTTTGCTACACCGAGCAAATCTACGAATCAGCATATTACAGCGGACCGCCATCGCTCTGCGTTCCCTCTCTATATCCTCTTGGTCCTTGAGGTCGTCGGTCACAATATGCCCCAGATATTTAAATTAAGTCACGCGACGTAGTACCTTCATTTAATTTAATAGCAGGTATTCTAGGTATTCGCTCTTTTTAACATTGTACATCAAACCATGTTTGGAAGCATAATCGGCACCAGTACGCAACAATTCATTCAGAGCTTTGACCGTGGGGCTCAGCAGCACCATATCATCAGCATAGCTGATATTATTTACAGCAACATCATCTACGCGACAACAGATGCGCTTGCTGCTATGCTCCACGATCAAGTCATTAACGTACAGGTTAAATAGATTTGGAGAACTAAACCCCCCCTGCCTCACTCCACGTTCTAGTTTATAGGCATGTGACAACCTATTGGCCCATCTCACACAGTTTTCCTGGTTACCGTACTAATACTGCAGTATGCGTAGAAGCTCCGACGGTACTTTTCTCTCGCGTATCTTGGCTCAAAGCACATCGTACGACACGGTTTCGAAAGCACGCGACAGGTCGAGAAAACATGCGTATACGTGCGTTCGGCGCCGCGCATAATACTGTACTGTGTGCTTTAAACCAAGGACAGCGCTCTCAGTAGACAGTCCGGGTCTGAACCCGAACTGAGCGTCATGGAGATGAAGATAGTCATTAAGTCGAGAGTCTAAAAGGGAGTCTAACACCTTAGCCAGAACAGTAGCCAGTGAAATGGGCCTATAGTTATTTTTATCGGCTACATCACTTGTCCTATTCTTTATCATAGGTACTACTACCGTACGCATCAGCTCGTGTGGGAGATACAAGTGCCCCATGCATAGTGAAAAGAACATAGCGAGGACGCGTGGAAGGTGGACACCAGCGTGCTTTAGGTGCTCAATACTTAAGCTGTCGTGACCCGGCGATTTTCCTCTGCTCATTTGCCTAATATCTTTTGCCACTTGATTACCAGAGAATCGAATGGTATCAGAGTTACGACAAGGCCCACTATCAACAGTGTGTGAGGACCGGCCTAATGGTGGCTGTACAGTAAAATGTTCAACAAACAAGTTGGCAATAGACTATGGATCACGAGCTTTACCCACAGTCACGGGCAAGCCAGGCTTAAGATCCAGTTTACTGGTGGATTTCCAAAACTTGCTGAAATTCTTTGAAGCACGTTGTGTCAAAGTGATGTCAAGCTTTATTTGTTCTTCGTGGTTTTGAAACCACGTTAAGCGACTTTTAAATAATTTACGACTTTCATACATTTCACTATAAATAGTGCCGGTTGTAGGCTTGTCATACGATAGCCACAACCGATACTTAAGCCTAGCCTGCTCGTGCGCCTCACGAACATGCCTATTCCACCCCACCACGGGTCTACGCTTGTTTTTACAGATTTCAGAGCCGTGGGCCTCATGGCACTGTGCCGCTGCCTCTGACAGTATAGAGATAATATTGTTGTAAACTCAAACTCAAACTTTTATTGCAAACCATAAGTGTACAAATAGTTGGTGTAATTAAGTGTACATTTGGTCAAGCAGTTGGCGGTGCTCACAGTTATTACAGTGTACATCACTACAATCAGAAAAATCATTGGGGAAATGATGAATATTATGAAAATACATGCAATCGAATCCAATACCTCCTTACTTTGAAGTCGGCTGAAAAACTAGGAAATTGTTTGTAAAACTAAATTAAATAAGTCTGAAGCAAAATTATTTGGTTTGCCTTATTTAGAAACCAAATATGATTATTTGTTGTTGCCGTATAACTTATTGACCTTACCATCCAAGGGGTGACGGTAGGACATCGCTCTTAGTGTTACTTACCAATTGTACTTTTGCTTTTGTAAAACTGTGTTTATGAAAATATTTCTTTTGTGATGTGCAATAAGGTGTTTTTCTATTATATTTTATTCAAGTTCTTAGGAGTTTTATTTGAATAGAAATTGGAATACATTGTAATACTAGATCTTTTGTGACTACGTATGAAAAATTCCACTGCTACAAATGAAATTCTTTGTTATGTTCATATTGTTTCATACAAGCTAAAGTTACATAATTCTACCAACCTATGGTTTTTTCTTCACATTTTCAGGTGAATAATTATTAGCAAAATTATATGATGCTTGATTTTAAAATCATTTTGAGCAAATTTTAATCTTATTACAACAAAGGTCGGAAAGTGAATTTTCATTAGAAATCAGGATTCTATATTTTATTACTTCCGATATAGTCTGAATTAGGTAATGAAGTTGCTGGTTGGTGTTCATAGGCTCAAAACTAAAATTGCATTATATCTTAATTAACCTCTACTCGGCCAATTCGCGTCTACTGCTGGATTATGCCTCACTACAGTCAAAGTGAAAGCTTGTATGGACATAAGGCAATACCTTGGTGTTAGCCATTGATTTTGAATATAAAATCTTTATAATTTAGCTGTATACTATAATAAAAATAATAAAATATGTCTCGTTATTCTTTATTAGTATTTTATATATTATTAACCTTTCTCCAGGTTCATTCTATCCTTTTATCATACTTTGTGAAAGTGTAACAGACATACTTTTGTATTTATTATATTAGTATGAAAGTATCAATTTTCTGCCATTGAACTATAAATATACTGTGAATATACTATGAGTTAAACTGTTTTTTATTTAAAATGAGATCTTCAACTTTACCGGGATTAAAATGCTATCCTATATACAAACTACTGTTATATTTTAGGTACATAATACATAGCATACATAAACG
>CAUYWD010000378.1:0-35980 GCA_963576735.1 Bedellia somnulentella | reverse complement strand
CGTGAACCCCTTCAACCAGTAATTGTGCAATCCGTCCGGCCCCGGACTTTTCCAGTTCGGAGCCTTACGGATCGCAGCCACCACATCCTCCTCGGATATGTTGACGGGGTTCATGGGCGCTATGGGCTCGCACGCTCCCTCGACCGCCTCGAACCATCGGCCCTCTTCGTGATCAACAGGCAGCGACCAAAGCCCACGCCAAAAGGCAACCACGTCGGCTTTTTCCGGTCGCTGACCCGTCGAAACCACATCGGGACGCTCCAAAGTTCTGTAGAACTTCTTCTGGTCACTCATGAAGAGACGATTCTGTAGTTTTGTACCCCCTTTTTGTTGTCTTTTTGCTATTTATAGCTAATTATCACCATTTAGCAGCGTTCCGCCTTCCGCGAGCTGAAAAATAATAAAAATTGTTAGTTTTAAGTGTAAAATATCATAAATTATCATAAAAATTTTGGTTTTTTGTAATTATTTTTAATTTTTTGTAGGCAAACTGCCACTTTTTTATATTGTATCTGAAAGCTCTCGCTGAGCCCGATTGTTTGAGTGCCTAAACACCGATATAGGCCTAATAGTTTGAGAGAAAATCTCAAAAAAAAATTGATTTTCAAAAGTCCACCTTAGCGCGATACGAAATGTATGGGCGTGAGGATTTTTAAACTTAATTTCTGTCTTTTGTACCCCCTTTTTGTTGTCTTTTTGCTATTTATAGCTAATTATCACCATTTAGCAGCGTTCCGCCTTCCGCGAGCTGAAAAATAATAAAAATTGTTAGTTTTAAGTGTAAAATATCATAAATTATCATAAAAATTTTGGTTTTTTGTAATTATTTTTAATTTTTTGCAGGCAAACTGCCACTTTTTTATATTGTATCTGATAGCTCTCGCTGAGCCCGATTGTTTGAGTGCCTAAACACCGATATAGGCCTAATAGTTTGAGAGAAAATCTCAAAAAAAAATTGATTTTCAAAAGTCCACCTTAGCGCGATACGAAATGTATGGGCGTGAGGATTTTTAAACTTAATTTCTGTCTTTTGTACCCCCTTTTTGTTGTATTTTTGCTATTTATAGCTAATTATCACCATTTAGCAGCGTTCCACCTTCCGCGAGCTGAAAAATAATAAAAATTGTTAGTTTTAAGTGTAAAATATCATAAATTATCATAAAAATTTTGGTTTTTTGTAATTATTTTTATTTTTTTGTAGGCAAACTGCCACATTTTTATATTGTATCTGATAGCTCTCGCTGAGCCCGATTGTTTGAGTGCCTAAACACCGATATAGGCTTAATAGTTTGAGAGAAAATCTCAAAAAAAAATGATTACCTTAGCGCGATACGAAATGTATGGGCGTGAGGATTTTTAAACTTAATTTCTGTCTTTTGTACCCCCTTTTTGTTGTCTTTTTGCTATTTATAGCTAATTATCACCATTTAGCAGCGTTCCGCCTTCCGCGAGCTGAAAAATAATAAAAACTGTTAGTTTTAAGTGTAAAATATCATAAATTATCATAAAAGTTTTGGTTTTTTTGTAATTATTTTTAATTTTTTGTAGGCAAACTGCCACTCTTTTATATTGTATCTGATAGCTCTCGATGAGCCCGATTGTTTGAGTGCCTAAACACCGATATAGGCCTAATAGTTTGAGAGAAAATCTCAAAAAAAAATTGATTTTCAAAAGTCCACCTTAACGCGATACGAAATGTATGGGCGTGAGGATTTTTAAACTTAATTTCTGTCTTTTGTACCCCCTTTTTGTTGTCTTTTTGCTATTTATAGCTAATTATCACCATTTAGCAGCGTTCCGCCTTCCGCGAGCTGAAAAATAATAAAAATTGTTAGGTTTAAGTGTAAAATATCATAAATTATCATAAAAATTTTGGTTTTTTGTAATTATTTTTAATTTTTTGCAGGCAAACTGCCACTTTTTTATATTGTATCTGATAGCTCTCGCTGAGCCCGATTGTTTGAGTGCCTAAACACCGATATAGGCCTAATAGTTTGAGAGAAAATCTCAAAAAAAAATTGATTTTCAAAAGTCCACCTTAGCGCGATACGAAATGTATGGGCGTGAGGATTTTTAAACTTAATTTCTGTCTTTTGTACCCCCTTTTTGTTGTCTTTTTGCTATTTATAGCTAATTATCACCATTTAGCAGCGTTCCGCCTTCCGCGAGCTGAAAAATAATAAAAATTGTTAGTTTTAAGTGTAAAATATCATAAATTATCATAAAAATTTTGGTTTTTTGTAATTATTTTTAATTTTTTGTAGGCAAACTGCCACTTTTTTATATTGTATCTGATAGCTCTCGCTGAGCCCGATTGTTTGAGTGCCTAAACACCGATATAGGCTTAATAGTTTGAGAGAAAATCTCAAAAAAAAAATGATTACCTTAGCGCGATACGAAATGTATGGGCGTGAGGATTTTTAAACTTAATTTCTGTCTTTTGTACCCCCTTTTTGTTGTCTTTTTGCTATTTATAGCTAATTATCACCATTTAGCAGCGTTCCGCCTTCCGCGAGCTGAAAAATAATAAAAACTGTTAGTTTTAAGTGTAAAATATCATAAATTATCATAAAAATTTTGGTTTTTTGTAATTATTTTTAATTTTTTGTAGGCAAACTTGCCACTTTTTTATATTGTATCTGATAGCTCTCGCTGAGCCCGATTGTTTGAGTGCCTAAACACCGATATAGGCTTAATAGTTTGAGAGAAAATCTCAAAAAAAATTGATTTTCAAAAGTCCACCTTAGCGCGATACGAAATGTATGGGCGTGAGGATTTTTAAACTTAATTTCTGTCTTTTGTACCCCCTCTTTGTTGTCTTTTTGCTATTTATAGCTAATTATCACCATTTAGCAGCGTTCCGCCTTCCGCGAGCTGAAAAATAATAAAAATTGTTAGTTTTGAGTGTAAAATATCATAAATTATCATAAAAGTTTTGGTTTTTTTGTAATTATTTTTAATTTTTTGTAGGCAAACTGCCACTCTTTTATATTGTATCTGATAGCTCTCGCTGAGCCCGATTGTTTGAGTGCCTAAACACCGATATAGGCCTAATAGTTTGAGAGAAAATCTCAAAAAAAAATTGATTACCTTAGCGCGATACGAAATGTATGGGCGTGAGGATTTTTAAACTTAATTTCTGTCTTTTGTACCCCCTCTTTGTTGTCTTTTTGCTATTTATAGCTAATTATCACCATTTAGCAGCGTTCCGCCTTCCGCGAGCTGAAAAATAATAAAAATTGTTAGTTTTGAGTGTAAAATATCATAAATTATCATAAAAGTTTTGGTTTTTTTGTAATTATTTTTAATTTTTTGTAGGCAAACTGCCACTCTTTTATATTGTATCTGATAGCTCTCGCTGAGCCCGATTGTTTGAGTGCCTAAACACCGATATAGGCCTAATAGTTTGAGAGAAAATCTCAAAAAAAAATTGATTTTCAAAAGTCCACCTTAGCGCGATACGAAATGTATGGGCGTGAGGATTTTTAAACTTAATTTCTGTCTTTTGTACCCCCTTTTTGTTGTCTTTTTGCTATTTATAGCTAATTATCACCATTTAGCAGCGTTCCGCCTTCCGCGAGCTGAAAAATAATAAAAATTGTTAGTTTTAAGTGTAAAATATCATAAATTATCATAAAAATTTTGGTTTTTTGTAATTATTTTTAATTTTTTGTAGGCAAACTGCCACTTTTTTATATTGTATCTGATAGCTCTCGCTGAGCCCGATTGTTTGAGTGCCTAAACACCGATATAGGCCAAATAGTTTGAGAGAAAATCTCAAAAAAAAATTGATTTTCAAAAGTCCACCTTAGCGCGATACGAAATGTATGGGCGTGAGGATTTTTAAACTTAATTTCTGTCTTTTGTACCCCCTCTTTGTTGTCTTTTTGCTATTTATAGCTAATTATCACCATTTAGCAGCGTTCCGCCTTCCGCGAGCTGAAAAATAATAAAAATTGTTAGTTTTAAGTGTAAAATATCATAAATTATCATAAAAATTTTGGTTTTTTTGTAATTATTTTTAATTTTTTGTAGGCAAACTGCCACTTTTTTATATTGTATCTGATAGCTCTCGCTGAGCCCGATTGTTTGAGTGCCTAAACACCGATATAGGCCTAATAGTTTGAGAGAAAATCTCAAAAAAAAATTGATTTTCAAAAGTCCACCTTAGCGCGATACGAAATGTATGGGCGTGAGGATTTTTAAACTTAATTTCTGTCTTTTGTACCCCCTTTTTGTTGTCTTTTTGCTATTGTAAGCTTATAATAATGAGTGTGCTATGATTGGCTATTATACTGTATAATTTATACTATTTATAATTGATAAACTGTATAGTTTTATTGTGTAATCATATTATTTACCTATTTATTAAGTATTAGTGGTATCGTGTATGAATAATGAGATACTTGTTTGACTTTACTTCAAAACAGCTCACGCTGATTAAAATAATGATTGTAATTAAATCCATAATTTTAGTAAATACTCATTTCTAAAATGTTATTATTTATTTATAAATGAGTTATAATAATGATTATGTAAATTTGAGTAAAGTATTATTAACTAGTGGATCGTCCCAGCTTCGCACGGGTAGCGTTGTTTTTTTAAATATCTGCGGTTTCTTTCTTCAGTCACTGCTCAAGCATTGTGAAATTCAGCGCAATGTTTTCAATTTGTTAAATTTATAGCACTCCCTAAACAGTGTAGTTTGGTGATTTTTAATGCGCTTTAATGAACGGTTCAGTATTTCCGTTTAATAGCAAATTTTGGAATAAAACGCTATGAAGTATTTATAACAATCTAAAAAATAAATCATTACGTGTTGTAGGATGCAACTACTGGCGCCATCTAGTATGTTATATGTAAATTAGTAACGATTCTGTTTTGGTCACGGGCGCGATGGCTTATTTAATGTATAATTTCGGTGTTTCTCTACCGATTTCTATGATTCTTTTTTTATTGAATAGGTAATAATATTACCTTTTTTAAATTAGGGATGAGTGAGAGGTTTACAAACGTAAGAGTAAACAAATATAATCAGAATGTTCCGAACTGCTAAGCTATCAGGAATTACACGTGTTATTGTGAGTCAACCGTAAAAGATAGACATAAACTGTGGAGGATTTTTTTTAGATAATTTTATGAAGAATTTTTCCGTCATACATGATTTCTTTGTAAGTTTAACCATTAAGGCTGCACACGCGACGGAAGCTTAAAAAATGGAGTAACTTCTCCCGTTTTCCCAAAATTTCCCAAAATTCCCCTTTCCTACTCTGCTGGAAAGTATACAAAAACCTGCCCAGGAGTATGGAGAATAATTGTACCAAGTTTCGTTAAAATCCGTCGAGTAGTTTTTGTTTCCATAAGGAACATACAAACCGACAGACAGACAAAAATTTTACTGATTGCATTTTTGGCATAAGTATCGATCCCCAATCACCACCTGATAGTTATTTTGAAAATATATTCCATGTACAGAATTGACCTCTCTACAGATTTATTATAAGTATAGATAGGACTGTCAGTTGATTTGAGGTTAGGTAAGGTATAAATATACGATCTCTGTTTTTGCTGGGGCAATTGTCAGTAGTCCGTTGTATCGGCAAGTGGTTGTGAAAGATGAAATTATACGAAGTGTACCGCTATTTTGGGTTTTTATTTCAAAACCTCCACACTCCCTGAAGTTGACCCTACAACTCAGAAGTGAGGATAGGCGAAAAATATCACGTTTTTCGTACTGCGCCTACGTAAGTACCCTGTTCTTTTTTTTTGTGTTTGCGTAATTAGAATCCTTGGTATGTTGAAATTGCCTTCTTCTTTATAAAATAGCATCCATAAACAGTCGTAAATAATAAAGTCTATTTCAATTGAAGGCAAGAAAGTATTTTAAAAGAATTTTCATTTATTCTCAAAAACATAGGGGCGATACATAAGAGTGTTAATCTGTTACATACTTGAGCCTGATATCTAGTCCTTTTTTTCCCGATAGCTCAGATTGTTTTTTTTTTCAAAGCTACTGTTTGTCAACTTATCGATCTGAAGATTGGTATAGAGCTCTGATTATCGAATAATATTGAAATGTTGGATCGATATACCGTATAGTGAATTTTCTAAAACATTTTTCGTTTATGATTGTGAGTACACGTGCGAAAACAGTACACTTTGAAATTATGACATATGGCATTACAACATCTGTTTAAAGCATTATTTGTGATGCTACGATCTAACAATTCCTACTATCAGGCGTGTGGTGTTGTGCAATTAATTAAATATTTCGTGTAATGGGAATATAAATATATCACATGAGGTAGAATAGCAGTGTTATAGGTAGTTATAGAATTACGTGAGCGAGTAAGACGGGATTAGAGAAGAAATGTATCCATTACTTTTTAAATATTTATACGTTTTTGAATAAAGTTATTTTGTCATCATACTTTTACTCGCGTTTATTTAACTCAAGTGTGGTCCAGGCTTAGGACTAGCAATGTGCATGGATTCGTTTGATGTTTACAAAGATTCGAAATGTATGTCAAGATAACACGATTTTAAATATCAAACAATTATCAAAATCAATCAATAAATTATATTGAACTTGATTTTAGATATAAATTGAATGTCCCGGTGCTAATCCAAAATTATGAAAACTTAATGCATTAGTTGTAAACCTAGAAAACTACAATTTGATTTTAATGTAGTAAGAGTTTTAGTTACACTGAATTAAATAAAATACATGCCTGAGACGAATGTTGACGGGATTCATCGATGTTAACCGAACTCTTTGAATACAATTTAAAACTTTTTGCTATTATAATTAAAACAACTGTTGACTTTAGGATATTTTTATTGCTATCGTTTTAAGTATCACTTTCATTTGCTTACCCATACGTTCGTTACCGATCAATCACGCGGCATCACACTGCAGTGCTCTATGGTAGTGTAATGGAATGAAATGTAGTGCCATGCTAAGTGTGATGTTTGGAATGGTCGAGTAATGTGTAATGTATCAGTACGCGTCCGAGCGATATTACGTGTGATGCATTGCTCGCATTGCTTACACCATGCCTGGTTGTGAGTATCCAGGTTGTTTCTTTTTATATTTTGTACAACTCAACTGCAAACTTACTATAGGTTTACTACAAATTACTACTACTACTGCTACTAAAATTTTAGCAAACCTGTAAGTTTAAAAAAATAAAATAAAAAAATATTGAGGCCTTTTATGTTTATAAATCTAGTTTTGGAACATAATACGAAGGAACACATAGTTGTTTTAATACTCATCATGATGCATAATATCTTTATTATTTATTTTAAATTTGAGATAGTCACCCGCTTATTGTAGTGTCTTCATATTATTCACGTAAGAGGTAAAAACGTCGAAATCAAAATATTCTTTATTAAACCAAGTAGGTATTATACATTTTCTTCGGCCCCCTGTAAAGCTGTACAAAGCGTGTGTAAGATAATACCGTGAATCCGTAAGAGAATTACATGACCAAGGATTAATACAGTAACTGTTTAAATATTAGTTTGCAATACAAAGTAAGAATTAAACATTTTGAAACTTTTAACAACTACCTTCTAATAAAATAGTCAGCCGTACATTTGTTATCAGTGAAATATTTAAGTTACATTTGCGAAGGTCGCCTTTAATTTCAATAAAAGAAAATTGGATTTGCGTTATACTAATTGTTAGGCCCATTGAGATCAAAGAAGCTAAAGTATGTGTACTGAGGGTTGGCTTGATTGTTTACTAAGCTGAAATTTGTCAGTTTCAGTTCTCCACCATGGATCGAGAAGAGAGCAAGAGTCGTAGCCTCAGTTACGATAGATTGAGCGCAGAATTGGCATGGAGGTGCCAAAAAAAAAAGCCAGTCAACACGGAGGTGTTGGAGATGACAGGAAGCGTTATGCTGAACGACCGTGGGTATTACGGGAGCGTGGTACCGAGGTCAATCGACTACCGTGGGTATTACGGGAGCGTGATACCGAGGTAAATCGACCGTGGGTATTACGGGAGCGTGATACCGAGGTCAATCGAGGTGAACAGGTGAACAACGAATAGTCCAATAACAGCGGAGAGGTCTCTTCGTAAGCCGGTTCGGCGTACACGAGAGCGTTCGCCTAGCGCGAGGACGAGAAAATAGCAGGGAGCGATGTTCACAGCATTGTGCCGCAAACGCGAGGGTGGATACTATTCCCAAAACAAAATAGACAGTAACCGCAGCTCTTTGGTTGGGTCGCTTAGTTTGAAACGACGTAGGGTAAATGATAATGGATGAGCTATTGTTTATTTTGTCTGAGATGCTGGCTCAAAGAGTTCAGTACGGAGAATCGCTTGATCAATATTATTACGCCAAAAACAATCTACTAAATTAATGTAAAATTAATGGGCGCCAGGATGTAGATTGTCTGCTGCACGGTGTAGGGTAGGTGCTCAGGCAGCTGCTTAAACCCGAACTAGTTTTTAATTTCTTTAATACGGTTAAATTTGGTCAATATGGTGACCATCTTGAATGATTCTCAAGGCGAAAAATTGATCGCAAATGTACTTTGCTTTTGCGATGGACAAGATGCTTCAAATTCAAATTTATTTACCGAAAAGGGCAAAATACAACTTGTAATTATTTAACTATATAAACTCAATTAATGCTAGGTAGATTTACAAATTCTTAACAATGTAAGGTTTTACAAATATGTTTAATTGTAGCTCAATCTAAAATAATAATAATAGAAAACGATTTGAATTTTCGGGTAATTTCAAAAAGTTTGTTATATTTGGTCTCCGGACTGGGCGAACCTGTTGGGCAGATGCCGGAATTTTCACTTTGTCGCGGAGGCCTTATTGATGTAATGATATTAAAACCAATATTTAATATTTACATCAAATGGGGACTACTACTGATTTAATAAATTGAATATTCTGTTTCAAAAATTGATCATAGTTACAATTTGTGAATGTATTGTTCCTGTTTTGTATACATTTTATATTTTTTACATTAGTGTTCAGTATTGCAAATTAATAAGATAGTGTATTTAAATAATAAAACTAAATTCCATTACTTAAATTAAATAATATCAACAATATCAAAGATAAATTATTATAATTATGACCGCCTTGTTCACCTGGTCTGGCTGGAAAAGTCTTCTCATTTGTCAGTTCATTGCAGCGAACAAAAAAAAATATATACATACCAAGAAGGGTAATCCGAAGGATAAAAATGAAAAACAATGAAATAGCTCAAGTTCAGCTTTAGACCTGGAACTTGATAAATACTTAACTGACATCAAAGTAAATGGGGTAGCACTAAATTGCTGTGTAGAGGTTGTAAGTCACGCTCTGTCATAAAACCTAATAAAGCCAGAGAGCTCAACTTTGATATGATAGTTCCAAAGGGTATACCTCTACTCAGGGCTATAGGTAGGGCTCTGATAAATCCCGTGAGCATTACAACTACAACGTAGAAGTTCAGAACGTAAAACGAACGATAAAGACGTACATCGGTGGAGACTATGTTTTATTTGCCATATAAACCAAATCAGCATCAAACATTCAATACTTTTCTTCTGAAGTTTTCTTAAATCTTAAGTAATTTTTAGCCAAAATCTTTAGTAGCTTTGAGATATCTTAACCATAATAGATATGCTGGTGTATAGGTGCATGGGTTGGTAGAGAGTGATAAACATCATAGCATAAACGTCAACAAGGGTATACCTCCTGTATACCTGTGATCCTCTCGCGGACACGATAGCTGCCTACAACGGCTTAGGCATCAAGATGAACTGTCTGTGTGAATTATAATTGTCTTATTTTCGTTAATTCTGGTATTTAAGTCATAATCATTAGCACAGAATCTAAATCCATTGCATATCCTTCGGGAAATATTAAATTTTTAGCCATTCATGTCCAAATTAAGACTGTAATTATTACCATTTTATATGCTTTGCTTTGGATCCGAAATAAAAGATTTCGATGCAAATATATTATAAAACAAATAATAACTTCTATCATCACAATATATCAATTACGATAAAGTGTACGAATGGGCTAAAATGTCAAATACGTGAATATTTATAGGGCTAGTATAGAATCCGCCACACTAGGGTCACCCACTCACACTTATTTAAGCACACCGTGTATTATTTTTGGATATCGCTGTCATCTTTGTCTTGTCAATCTATATACATAAGTGAAGCACAATTAATATATAATCTTAACATTGTTTCTGTACTTTAAAAGTGCCGCTCATCATAACTGTTAAGACTATAACTGTAGATTTTACCTCAAATCTTCGCCCTGCTTCCATTTGTTAAAAATATAATTAGAACCACGAGCAGGGGAAGGTAAAAATAAATTAAAATGGTATAAATCAAAATTATGTACATTTTACCATAGCTTAATATTTATTAGAGAAACAAACTGTACACAATATTTCAAGCAAGGATGACCTCTAAAGTTTCTACCAATAGTTATAGTATAGTATACTAATTTTGAAGTTGATATAGAAAATTGCAAATTAAAATAAGTATTTAAAACAAAATAATTGTACATCGGCTATGATATGGATAGTTTATAGAGATGAATTCGTTTGAAGGCATCAGATTGTCATCCCCACCAGACCAAGCGAATATAACAAGATTTTAAAAACATGTACATGTATAATTAATTATGATATTATTATTATTAAGTATACCTAAATAAGATTCTTTGTCATATATGGTACTGATTTTGAAGTAGGTATATTTATATTTAAAAACTGGTAATAAACATCAAATACAAAAATAAATATATATGTAAGATAATATATAAAGTTATCCATATTGAGGGAATAAAAAAGAAAAAGAAAAACTTCAAATTAAAAACTAAACAGAAAAATTAAATATTATTATTTTTTATTTAAAAAAGAACCGCCTTCAAAAATCCAACTGAAAAGTTTAAAATAATTTTTATTTATTTTATTATGTACAACTCTATTCAACTTCTTCTTTTTGACGTCGGTGCCAAACCAATTTTCATGACAAAGAAGAACAAATATTAGTGGTCCGCCCAAGTTGAGTGAGTTCTCCACCCCATCAGCGTATGTCATCCTTATAAACCTTCCTTTTTAATCAATTAATAAAAAAAATCGCATCAAAATTCATTTTGTAGTTTTACAGATTAAAGTATACATAAGGATGTCCCTATATCCCAGACAGGGAGAGAGAAACCGACTTTATTTTATACTATGTAGTGATTTAGATTCTCGATCGTCTTTTTACAAAGTGTTAGAAGTATTGGTTGTGCCAACTCGGTGCATGCATGTCTCTGTCGAATTGTTAATTCCGTTAGTTTGAAATCTGATAATCTTACATAACCTAACCTAACGTTAGTTTGCTATCTCGCTATCTATCTAAAATTTTAATTTACTAGTATTTACAGTTTTACGGTGACATGTATATTATGATAATTTCTCTGCGGAGTGCGACGCATGCACACCAGGCTAAGCACCGCTCACTGTCCCCCAATTCCATCCTTTATAAAGCGACGTCTCGTTGCGAGCGGATGAAATTTCTTGATTTTTGAGCGCGCTTGTGTTACCTACCGTTGTTGAGGCACTATCGATTGATTTATTATTCGTATGGTTTTCTCTATGTAGCAATTTTCAATTTGGATTTGTCTGTTTGGCACCGACTTCAAAAAGAAGAAGTTGAATAGAGTTGTACATAATAAAATAAATAAAAATTATTTTAAACTTTTCAGTTGGATTTTTGAAGGCGGTTCTTTTTTAAATAAAAAATAATAATATTTAATTTTTCTGTTTAGTTTTTAATTTGAAGTTTTTCTTTTTCTTTTTTATTTTATACTTTTTAGTGATAGGTTCTTAAATCACTCTGAGTTTTGTTAGTGAATTAGTGATAGTTTTTTAGAGATAAGTTTTACTGTCCGTTTATTTTATAGTTTTTTTAACAGGTAGTTACAATATTTGTTATTATGACTTTAGCTTACTTGTTACTATTTTGTTTACCTGCGGGCCTAGATAGAAAATCAAAGGATGCTTTAAGGAAAAGTCGGTAAGGGAGAACGAAACACCCATCGAAAAAAAAACAAAGACTTCAGCACAGCAAGCACGAGCCGTATTTAAACTAGTTATCGCGTGGGATAAAGCAGCCATCTTTTACGCACTTACTTAGTATCGTATACTGCCATCTCATTCTAACCGTTTTCGTGTCGATAACTCGTGCTTGCCCTTCAGAATGAGAGCGATCGTCAGCGTGCTGCTCTTGCTGCCGAAACAGATGAGCAATGAGAAGTTCACCTATCACAAATGCGAAGAAACACTCTTATATATATGTAGCGTTGAGTCGTGTAAAATCCCTTGATGAGATGGCTTTAAGTGATATAGATTCAAAGAAATTACTTAACCATCCCCATGACGAAAGAGCCTTGATTGAAATGACTAGGATGAAAAACATGATGTTGCAATATATATTTTTTTCTTCAATATAATTAAGAGTAATTTATTCATGTTTTTATATACTTTTTGTTTAATAATTTAGTAACTTTGTTTATTACGGATAAAAAAACTTTATTAAGATATATTGATAAATCTCTGTCTAGTATTGATAACTTTACATACATACTTATATTTCAAACTAAGAAACCTCCTTTTTTTCGAGTCGGTTAAAGAACGTAAACCTTCTCTTGAATGTAATAACATAAACTGATAACTCTTTGTCTAATAATTTATGGTTAAAAGAACTTACCTAAGTGAATTTCTACCAAAATTATATGAAATGTTACATCCGAAGAGATTTAGTAAACCATGTAGTCCGATCCAGGATACACTGCATGGTCACACCGTTCAGAGCGAAAATAACGATTTTTCAACTCATTCCGTTCACCAATCGGTCTCTCGTCCTCCAATCTCGTTCCTATGTTCGGTTCTTCATTTATTTTAGAGATATCTTAGCTGTGAATTTGCAACTGAAGGGTTAGATAGGTTCACCTTTCTCTGGGTTAGGGTGGGTACTAAATCTCTTCGGATGTAACATTTCATATAATTTTGGTAGAAATTCACTTAGGTAAGTTCTTTTAACCATAAATTATATTTCAATGTTACATCCTCAAGATTTAGTAAACCATGTAGATGTTTAGAGTTCTGGTTGCAAATGATAACATGTATTTGGTTAAATAAATTATTGCAAACAATAAAATTATTACAATTAAAGGTATTGGTGAAAGTCCATTTCCCATTAAATTTCAAAGTATTTAAAAACTGTCATTTACTACTAAAACTAGTATAATACCAAAAGTCAAAATACATATTTTGTTTATCACATATAGGATGATAAAAAATAAAGCTATACCAAACAGGTCGACTAGCCAGTCTATCTACTTGCTTTCTTAAACTACCAATGGGCATCCCTGATCAGTACGCAGCCAAAAAGTGTTTATGTCATTGTAAATGTAAAATGATTAACGAAAATTTCTTTCAAAATAGAAAGATGAATCTTTGTAGCCAAAGTATTTGAAAGAAGAATTAAAATACATGTAGCAACTATATCTTGAGATCTATACAAGGAGATAAGAATGCTTTCTTAAATTTATTTTTAAGAATAATATTTATAAATTACTTATACTCCCGAGATTAAAATACAATTATATTTATATGCTTAGGAATAAGTCCAAACCAAGAGGAAAGGTTTGATTTGAATTTGTCGCCAAACTGTTGTTGGTTGATTAATTTAAGACATTAAACTTATTAATGAGTGCACTCTGTATTTGATACACCATACCTATAGAGGTATAATAGTACTTACTATTGCCAACCATATATACATGTATATATATATGACCATACCATAGTTAACAATATTTTAGACGATTTCAGTAGAAACTGCTTAACTAATTCGACTAGAAAAATAATCAGAACAAGACAGAATTAACAATGCTTTCTTTTTGTTAGACTTTTGGTAATAGACATTATTATAATATCTTTAAAGTTTATAAAATTTTCTTAAAGATATTTTCTGACTTAATAAATAAATAAAAAAGAGAGAGCCTTTGAATTTGTTAAGGCCAAAAAAAAAAAAAGGTCTGTATTTCTACACCTTTATTTTATATATGTCGAATGTGCAAAAAAGGGAACATTGAGAATTGCAGTTTCAAGTTACAAATGGAATGAAAAAATATTATAAGCATGAAGATCATGTTGCAATCAAGAATATTATTGTATTAAAATTAAATATAACATATGTATAAATATTATACAATATGTTTTGCTTGTGATGTAAATAGGTATATTTATGACTCGCCTTGACAGAATATGTGTTTTACTTATACATAGGTTTACGAAAATATTGTTTGGTTGCTAAAAGCGGCGATCGACAGTCACTGCACACCCAAACGGGAACCAATGGCGTGAGATATGATTGTATGTATACATACAAAACAAAAAACGATAGCATGCTCTCGATTACTATCCAATTAAATAAAAGTAAATTATTGACGTAAGAAATATAAGGGAAT
This sequence comes from Bedellia somnulentella, assembly GCA_963576735.1. NCBI lineage: Eukaryota > Metazoa > Arthropoda > Insecta > Lepidoptera > Bedelliidae > Bedellia > Bedellia somnulentella. The sequence continues at coordinate 21,474 of CAUYWD010000378.1, read as the reverse complement.
TTCATACCTACCCTGCTACATACCTGCGATATGCTTTTGTATAGTAATATTTCTAAAACCAACTAGATTCAAACCCAATAAAAGGGAACTATCTTCAGTTCGTTTTGACCTCGTATGACCATGAAAAGACCATAGACATAAAAATAACCGCCCTTGCATGCGGATCCATAAGCAGTTATAAATACGTTCTGCAAAAGGCGATTCAGATAAAATGTAATGATAAAAGTTTAGTGTAAAAACTTCCAAAGACCAACTGCTTTTTATATATAATTTTTATATTAGAAAATTATTTATTTAAATATGTAGAAATATATGAACAAGCAACAAATTCAAATTTGTATGTTGGCCATTGCAAACACGTAAGTGGTTTTGCGATGGAGAGGTTTCAATTGTGTCAGTTATGCTATTGGAGCCCTGTATTTACTAAATACCAACAGAGACATTCGTAAAGATAAATGGTAAAGGTAATGGTCTAGAAGGAAAACGATAAAATTTATCAAGTTTGTGAAAACTACATTTTTTCGTGTTCTTTACTTTTGGTAAAGGCATACGTACAATTGCTAAAAGAAACAAAATGTAAGATTCCTTTGAATCTATTGTGTTATTCGAGATGATTCCCTTATGATCTCTGAATGAATTTCTCGGTTTAAGAACTAATCTACAATCTCAATCACACATATATGAATATTTGTATATAATACATATATTTCATTTACAACACATGAATAAAACGTTTCTGGTACGTGGCCCTCAAAAATTTCAAAAATTAGTTGTAATAATGAATTTTATGAAAAAAAATTCTTACACCCTTCCACGACGTCATAATTTACAAAGATATGAATGGATCATCAGCACAGCACCTATGTGCATTGCAGCACCCAGCCAGAGGGCATTCAACAACGACCTGTCCGGTCGTTGATTTTGTGAATGTACGGGTACGCGACCCCGGCTCCTCAGCTACTGCTATCATTTCCCCCCTCCCCCCTTGGTAACAGTATCCTTTCACCTATTCCTCTCCCAATCCCCCTATTTCGTCCTTTCTATAATTACTCCTTGTTCCTTTCCTGTAAACTCTCACCAGTAGTGGCTCGAAGTAGCGCAACGGCCACACCCCGGTAAGCCTGATTGGTTTACGGGCTAAACCTGGATGAGGGGACTTGAATTGACAAGTTGAATGCGGCTCTCTCTCGCATAGCGTACAAAGACTGTTTCGGCAACGAAGGCAGCCCAATGCAGATATGCAAACGGGTGTGGCGGAGTTGGCGATTCAGCAAGGCAAAGTGGATGGCCTAGGGCGACGGTAGAGAGCGTAAGTTACCGCCGGCCAGATACATCATCCGACTCCTTCTCCAGTCGTAACGGTTCTCCGTTCCACTGGTCAGAGAAAGGGGAGGACGAGTGTGTGCGCCTGTGTTTGCGCGAACGCTTGCGCACCTTAATATATCCTGCGCATTTGACTGCTTCCGTTTATATGACTCCGATAAAGCTCAAAGTCCCATGGCGATGGGTTGAAGTAGAGAGGTCTGGCCTGATGCAAGCCAGGGTTTGTCTGATACCTGCACATGGGCGGTCCTGGGGGTGTGAGTACACGCCGTGGTCGCTTTTATACTGCAAATTGGGGGCAACAGTATGAATTCGGCAGCACCCGGGATGACAGAGCAGCCCTATTTAGGGAGACACTGCTCTCCTTGCTCAGCCGAGGAGGGGGTTAGAAAAGGTACCCTAAAAAAATGTTTGTCCCTATTAAGCAGGTGGTAGTAACCGCGGCTGCCACCGCATCACTCAATACGTGGTCGAAGAAACATGAATAGTAAAATCATGAAAACACCTATCATGACATTTGGTGCGTGGAACGTGAGAACGCTTCTAGATCGAGATAGTAACGCCTGCCCTGAACGCAAAACAGCCATAGTAGCTCGGGAACTTCAGTGCTATAATGTGGATGTCGCTGCTCTCAGTGAAACGCATCTTGCTGATGAAGGGGAGCTGGTTGAAGATGGTGGCGGTTACACGTTCTTTTGGAAGGGTACTGCTGCCTCCGAACCTAGGCGTTCGGGTGTAGGCTTTGCTATCAAAAATCACTTAGTAAAGCGACTAGAGGAGTACCCCGTACATATCTCGGACCGCGTTACCACATTGCGCCTTCATTCGGATAAGGATAACTTCCTTAATGTCATCAGTGTCTACGCTCCAACGCTAGATAAAACTGATGACATTAAGGAAAAATTTTACGAGGAGTTATCTCAATGCCTGGATAGCATAAATGCCAAAGAGCAGATATTATTGCTTGGCGATTTCAATGCCAGAGTTGGTCGGGACTACGAGGCTTGGCCGGAAGTTTTGGGTAGACACGGAGTTGGCAGTATGAACAGTAATGGACATTTGCTACTCAGTCTTTGTGCTCAATACGGATTAGCAATATCGAACACCATGTTCAGACTTGCCGCCAAACACAAGACAACGTGGATGCACCCAAGATCCAAACACTGGCATTTGATCGACTATGCTATCGTGCGGCAAAGAGATGTCAGTCAAGTACAAGTCACTCGCGTCATGCGTGGGGCGCACTGCTGGACTGACCACCGTCTTGTTGTCACTAAATTACAACTGCGCTTTCGAAAACCACGGAGAACCATATCGAAAAAACCTGCGTCATTGAAGGTGGATAGGTTGCGAGATCCCGAGGTAAGAAAAAAGTACGTGGAAACCTTGTCTGGAAAACTGCCTGGTAATCAGATGGATGATGTTGATGCTACCTGGGAAATGTTATCCTCTCATGTATTAGAAACCGCTTCAATTACTTTAGGTAAGAAAGACCGTCGTAATGAAGACTGGTTTGATGAGAACGATAATGTCCTTAGGAGAGCACTCGAGAGACATCGAGGACTTCTGCGACAGTACAGTCGACGAGGTGGAAGCGTTGCAGCAGTCAAAGAAAGTGACCTGGAATTTCGAAGACTGTCTCGTCATCTAAAAGACAAGTGGTGGCAGGAAAAAGCTCATCACATGCAGTGGCTTGCAGATACAAAACAGCTTGGGGAGTTCTATAGTGAGGTACGGAAGTTGATTGGTAATTGCTTCCGTGCTAAGGTGCCTCTAAGATCAGTTGACGGTGAGAGCCTCTTAACAAGCAGGGAGGAAGTACTAAACCGTTGGGCAGAACATTTTGATGCCTTGCTCAACGTAGATCGGTCAGCAGATCTACAGTATATCAGCCTCATGCCTCAACTCCCTTTTGTCATCGAGTTGGATGAGCCGTTACTGCGTGACGAAGTTGTCACTGCCATCAGACAGCAGCAAAATAAGCGGGCGGTTGGCATAGACCTTATACCGGGGGAATTGTTGAAGTATGGCGGCGAGGAGTTGCACACTATGATCTGGGAACTTTTCGTTCGCATGTGGGAGGAGGAGCGAGTACCCAATGTCTTTAAAGTGTCTCGTATTCAGGCTCTCTACAAGAATAAAGGTGACCGTTCCAGTTGTGACTCATACCGCGGCATTTCACTCCTATCTTCCCCTGGAAAGGTTTTTGCTAGAGTATTATTAAACCGCCTTACGAAGTTGTCAGAAAAGATCCTGCCTGAAACACAGTTTGGCTTCCGACCTGACCGAGGCACTTGCGAAGCCATATTTTCTGTACGTCAACTGCAAGAGAAAAGCAGAGAACAAGGTCGCCAGCTGTATCTCTGTTTTGTTGACCTAGAAAAGGCTTTTGATAGTGTTCCTCGTGAAGCCCTGTGGATGGTGCTAGGAAAATTGGGCTGCACGGAGAAGTTTGTAAGACTTCTTAGGCTCCTGCACGACAACATGCAGTGCTGCGTCGCTGTAGAAGGCGAACAGTCGAGTTTCTTCCCCGTAACCTGTGGGGTGAAACAAGGGTGCGTATTAGCACCCACACTGTTTGCCTTATACTTTGCAGTAGTAGTCAGGGAGGTCCTGCAAGTAGTTTCCGAGGGAATCCGAATCCGTTTTCGCACCGATGGCAGTCTTTTCAATTTGGCCAGACTCAAAGCTCGCACAAAAGTTTCGCATGCAATAATCACAGAGATTATGTATGCTGATGATTTGTGTTTTGCGGCGGAATCCCCAGGTGGCCTGCAACAGCTGATGTCAGTTTTTCACCAAGTTTGCCTGGACTTTGGCCTGAAGATTAGTGTCAAAAAGACAGAAGTGATGTCTTTGGACTCACAAGGTCACGAGACACTATCCATAAACGTTGGTGAGGACGTTTTAAAGCAGGTGGATAAATTCCGTTACTTGGGGAGCACTATAACATCTAAGTGTGACCTTGATGCGGAGATAAACAGTAGAGTCGGTGCTGCAGCTGCAGCATTCGGCAAGCTGTGCTCCAAGGTCTTCTGCTCGCATGATTTAAGGCTGGCCACCAAAGTTTCAGTCTACATGGCTGTTGTGCTGCCAAACCTTTTGTACGCTTCCGAGGCGTGGTGCGTGTACCGTCGCCACATTCGTACTTTAGATCGATTCCACCTCAAGTGCTTGCGTAAGGTCTTAAAAATCAAATGGTCGGATCGAGTACGAAATACCGAAGTTCTACGACGAGCCAATGTTGGTGGCATTGAGGCGTATTTGATGCGTCGGCAGCTTCGGTGGTGCGGACACGTATCACGTATGTCGGAGGATAGAGTGGCGAAGCGCATCTTCTATTCTGAACTCGAGGAGGGCAAGCGAAAGCATGGCGGTCAACTCCTTCGATACAAAGATGTTCAGAAGCGACACATGAAGAAATGCAACATAGAGCCCTCTAATTGGGAAGTTTTGGCAGCACAACGTCCCGAATGGCGCAGGCTTATACAGAGGCGAGTTAGTGATTTCGAGGAGCAGCGTAAAGCAGACCTCGACTCTAAGCGCGATGAACTGAAAGCCCGACAGCCCTGTGCCATTCAATACAATTATGACAGCGGAATGCTTACGTGCCCACAATGTGCCCGAGTATTTACCGCTAAGATAGGATACATAAGCCATCTTCGGGCTCATGAAAGAAGAGCCGATTAGGAGTTTTTTAAGTGGTCGCCATGACCGAAAATCGGTCGGATGGATCATGTGCATTGTGACGACACTGAGTGTACCTGTGAGCGTCTAGCAGGTGGCGGCCGGCGGCGGTGGCGGCGGCGGCGGCAGTGACGCGACATGTCCATCACGGTCTTCATCACGGCAGGTACAAGCACAACCGTAGCGAGCGGGGACAGTTGCGGCGGCGGTCTTGTAATGCCATGTGGGCATCATAATTAGACAGCAAGATAGTCCGTCGTCTTTTGTATGTGGGTAATAATGAAAACTATTTTAATTTTCGTTTGTGAGTAATAATGAAAAACATTATTACCATGTGATTATTCAAAATAATGATGTTGATTTATCCATAACAAGGTTATTGGATATGTAACTAAGAGCCAAAAGGCAATCAAAGCTGATATTGTGTTTGTGATTTTTCCAAACTATTATTACGGCAAAGTCAGCACCTCAAGTGAAATTCACTGAGTAGATTATCAGGCACCTGTCGATATACTTACCATCATACTGTTTCATGTTAATCCTGCTGGGATATATAACCCCAATGTTCAGAGAACTCGTCAGTGATGGGAACTATGGTCGTCTCGACCTTTAGGTTCTTCTTGCTTGGGTACGTCATTCGTACTGGTTCGTATGACACATTATTTTCCGACAACTCAACGTTTTTATAGTAAAAACTTACGGTCGGTGCACACCGTATTATTTAATATACATGTAGTAACTATTTACTGATTGATGATAATGCTGAAATGAATAAAGCTACTTTCTGGGAAGTATCTCGTACAACCACTTTAGGAAAGCGCATGCCAATTGATCTTCTGGATAATATCTCGTATTACCTCTTTAAGAAGATTAAAAAGTTGTCGATGTATAATATTATTCATTGTGATAACGTACGGTAGGTGCACACCGTATTATTTCATATACATGAAGTAACTATGTACTGATTGATGATAATGCTGAAATGAATAAAGCTACTTTCTGGGAAGTATCTCGTACAACCACTTTAGGAAAGCGCATGCCAATTGATCTTCTGGATAATAACTCGTATTACCTCTTTAAGAAGATTAAAAAGTTGTCGATGTATAATATTATTCATTGTGATAACGTACGGTAGGTGCACACCGTATTATTTCATATACACGAAGTAACTATGTACTGAATGACGATAATGCTGAAATGAATAAAGATACTTTCTGGTAAGTATCTCGTACAACCACTTTAGGAAGGCGCATGCCAATTGATCTTCTGGATAACAACTCGTATTACCTCTTTAAGAAGATTAAAAAGTTGTCGATGTATAATATTATTCATTGTGACAACGTACGGTAGGTGCACATTGTATTATTTAATATACATGTAGTAACTATGTACTGATTGATGATAATGCTGAAATGAATAAAGCTACTTTCTGGGAAGTAGGTATCTCGTACAAAAGAAAAGTATTTAAAAAAAAAAAACCTTTTGGTATAACGCCTTATCACGTTTTGAAATTTTAGTAGTTGGTTATACATATTAATCATGACACCTTTTGTGGGATATCTTGTAAAACCAGTTCAAGAAAATACATTATGACAATCAATGTTCTGGTTAATATTCCTTATTATCTCTTTAAGAAAATTTTAATATTGAACATCTTTACTGTTTTTATGATTCATGACACTTTCTACGCTGTATCGCGTAGGTAAAACCACTTTAGATATACATTACCTCAATCTTCTGGGTAATATTACATTACTTATTATCACTTTAATAAGACTAAAAAGTGGGTCATTGATAAAGTTAATTAGAATTATGTCACTTTCTGCGCAGTATCGCACCATCACTTAAAAAAGTGGATTGAAGAAAAAACTGTATAAGTATAATAACTCATTAAGGGGCTTAAGAACATAAAATGATTATATTACTCACCGCCATTTTTGCCGCCAACTATCAAAAATGAATTTACATATATAGTATTTCGGAGGTAGGTCCTTGTCAATTCATATATTTACTTGAACAGTCATTATACACTGGCATTTTCTAGCTGAAAAGCTGAAACTGTATGATTGTAACAATTTCTATTTTACGGAGACGAGACGTGTTTCCAATGCAGCACACCTAAAAAGAATGAAGAACCGAACATAGGAACGAGATTGGAGGACGAGAGACCGATTGGTGAACGGAATGAGTTGAAAAATCGTTATTTTCGCTCTGAACGGTGTGACCATGCAGTGTATCCTGGATCGGACTACATGGTTTACTAAATCTTGAGGATGTAACATTGAAATATAATTACTAAGAACCTTCAAACTTACATACATACTTATAGGTGAAACTCAGAAACCCCTTTTTTGAGACGGTTAGATCACTAAAACCTTGTCCTGAAAGTAACAAGTAGTTTTCTGAAAATCGCATCCAAATAGCTTAAGCGAAACGCGCGATAATCGCCGACCAACATACATACATACATGCGGGTCAAACACAGAACCTCCTTTTTTTTTGGTCGGTTAAGGCACTAAAACCTTCTTCTAAATGTAACGAATACTTTTCTGAAAACCGCATCCAAATAGCTTAAGCCAAACGTGAGATAATCGCGGACCAACAGACATACATACAGGTCAAACACAGAACCTCCTTTCTTTTTTTGGTCGGTTAAGGCACTAAAACCTTCTCCTAAATGTAACGAATACTGTTCTGAAAACCGCATCCAAATAGCTTAAGCCAAACTCGAGATAATCGCGGACAATTATACATACATACATACAAACAATCGAACTGAGAACCTCCTTTTTTGAAGTCGGTTAAAAAGGGTAATTTATGTTACAAAAGTTTATTCGGTAATAAATTCAGATGGTGTAATTTAAACACAAAAGTAACAATAATCAATCAGAGAATAAATCAGAAATGGCTCAGCGTAATAGTGTGCTATGCGCGCGATTTATTAATCTAGCAACTTAAGGTATCTGGTACGAAGTTTATTGACTAGGTACATGTCAGCATAGGTACTAAGACCAAGAGTGGACGGACAGTTTTTCCGGGAGCAGAATGCTCTTGAGTCAAATCAGAAACGGGAAACTACTTTCTATTGGCCATATGAGTTAGTTATAGCAAATCCCCGTGCAACTATTATTTTCCAAGGAAATTATTATTTTCGGTACACAATCAATAAGAGCTTATTTAGAACTAGCTTACCATTATCATAAAGCTTACTAAATAAAAGTCAAGGTAGGAAAAATTAATAAACCCTGTACATTAAATTATCATGGTCAGGCATATATAAATTTAAAAAAGAAAAATTTTATATTACTAAAAAAAAAAAAAAACCTAACTTAAAATCTAAAAACATCTTCCAGTTCCTCTTATCGGGAAAGGGTACCTAAGATGCTGGAAGCGTTACCGCGTTGTATGGCAAGATAAGATACATATATCGATGGATAAAAGTACTTAAAATACATACTTTAAAATAAATAAATTCATAATCTAAATAATTATATCATGAGAAAGTTTTAGGACTCGAACATTAAAGGTTGATCGGCTGATTCAACAAAGTCCAACTGTTTACAAAAGTATTTAAAATGAATAAATGCTTAATAAAAAAAAAATGTCAGCTTCGGAAAATGGGGTGCGGAATGTGAATCGGATTCTAGTATTGTAGGACGAACAGCTGAAGTTTAACCTTGATTACAAGTTCTTTTTATGGATGGTTTTCATTAAAATTAGTAGATCCCTAGTGTCCTTTGTACATCTTAAGGGTTTTAAAGTTAGAACGCCCAGTGGCTGATGATGATGATGATGATGATGATGATGAAGTTAGGAAGGTTGTCTAAATATGGAAATCTATAGTGAGGTGTTTAATACACTTATTTCGATTTTGTTGAAGCATTTTTATATAAACTTGATACATGGGGTCCCATACAGTATAATAAATTTCCATAGCAACCACCATAGTAGTTCTGATTGTGACATTAAGGCTCGTACCGCGTCTTAAAAGCACTCCCTAATGACAGTCATACCTAGAAGGCAGTAATGATCTAAGCGATTTAAATAGTGAATAAATAAAAAAATATATATAAGAAAATCACATAAGTACGATATAATATATAAACAAATAATTAATAATTAAGTTATAACCTCACGAGTATGTGAGTTGTGAATCTGCCTATTCTTTTTACTAACGTATTGATCTCTCCATTGAAGAGTTGTCTGGAAGAGATAGTTTTAAGCCACCAATTGTGCTTCTGTTTAGCAGTGTAATCTTTGTAAAATGTTTTAACTGTGATGACTGCCTCCGTGGCCTCGCGGTTGAGCGCTTGGTTTCGGGTGCGGAGGTCTCGAGTTCGATCCCCGGGGGGGTGATCACCTTACAAATTTGATTTGTAAGATTTGACCGAGTTTGGAGGGATATTGCAGGCTTGAATCACCTGACTATCCGAGAATTAAGATGATTCCGTGCTTCCGAGGGCACGTTGGGCCGTCGCTCCCGGCTACTGTTGCGGTGGTGGTCGTTGGTCTGCCAGCCCGCAATTGGCCGGCGTGGTGGACTGTGGCCAGATCGCCCTATGTAGGGTGGGCTGGAGCCCCTTGGTGGGGACATATATGGACTGTGAGGAGGAGGTACGTGATGAGTACCATTATGGGTTCTATTCTATTCTATATTTATGTGCTCAATATTACAATTCGTATAAATAAAAAATAAAAAAATACATTGTAAGTGTGTAATGTAGAATATGTAAATAAAAATATATATGTATATTGAATGTGTAAATAATATGTAAATGTCTGTAAAACTATGTGTATGATATGTGTGTGCATATATATGTATAAAAAGTTAATGCAATCGCAATTATGAAACATTAGTACGGATTAACACATTAGGACCTGTTAATTTTGAATCACTTGTTACCAGGATTTACAAGTTATTTCAAGAACTTACCTATGTATAAAAAAAATATATAAAATAATAAAGTTTTATTAATTCTTTAAAAAAAATATTTCCAAAAGCGAAGGGACTCGCTTATAACAGGAAGGCCGAGCTGTAAGCTTATAATAATGAGTGTGCTATGATTGGCTATTATACTGTATAATTTATACTATTTATAATTGATAAACTGTATAGTTTTATTGTGTAATCATATTATTTACCTATTTATTAAGTATTAGTGGTATCGTGTATGAATAATGAGATACTTGTTTGACTTTACTTCAAAACAGCTCACGCTGATTAAAATAATGATTGTAATTAAATCCATAATTTTAGTAAATACTCATTTCTAAAACGTTATTATTTATTTATAAATGAGTTATAATAATGATTATGTAAATTTGAGTAAAGTATTATTAATAGGACTGTCAGTTGATTTGAGGTTAGGTAAGGTATAAATATACGATCTCTGTTTTTGCTGGGGCAATTGTCAGTAGTCCGTTGTATCGGCAAGTGGTTGTGAAAGATGAAATTATACGAAGTGTACCGCTATTTTGGGTTTTTATTTCAAAACCTCCACACTCCCTGAAGTTGACCCTACACTATTTATAGCTAATTATCACCATTTAGCAGCGTTCCGCCTTCCGCGAGCTGAAAAATAATAAAAATTGTTAGTTTTAAGTGTAAAATATCATAAATTATCATAAAAATTTTGGTTTTTTGTAATTATTTTAATTTTTTGTAGGCAAACTGCCACTTTTTTATATTGTATCTGATAGCTCTCGCTGAGCCCGATTGTTTGAGTGCCTAAACACCGATATAGGCCTAATAGTTTGAGAGAAAATCTCAAAAAAAAATTGCTTTTCAAAAGTCCACCTTAGCGCGATACGAAATGTATGGGCGTGAGGATTTTTAAACTTAATTTCTGTCTTTTGTACCCCCTTTTTGTTCTTTTTGCTATTTATAGCTAATTATCACCATTTAGCAGCGTTCCGCCTTCCGCGAGCTGAAAAATAATAAAAATTGTTAGTTTTAAGTGTAAAATATCATAAATTATCATAAAAATTTTGGTTTTTTGTAATTATTTTTAATTTTTTGTAGGCAAACTGCCACTTTTTTATATTGTATCTGATAGCTCTCGCTGAGCCCGATTGTTTGAGTGCCTAAACACCGATATAGGCTTAATAGTTTGAGAGAAAATCTCAAAAAAAATTGATTTTCAAAAGTCCACCTTAGCGCGATACGAAATGTATGGGCGTGAGGATTTTTAAACTTAATTTCTGTCTTTTGTACCCCCTTTTTGTTGTCTTTTTGCTATTTATAGCTAATTATCACCATTTAGCAGCGTTCCGCCTTCCGCGAGCTGAAAAATAATAAAAATTGTTAGTTTTAAGTGTAAAATATCATAAAAATTTTGGTTTTTTGTAATTATTTTTAATTTTTTGTAGGCAAACTGCCACTTTTTTATATTGTATCTGATAGCTCTCGCTGAGCCCGATTGTTTGAGTGCCTAAACACCGATATAGGCTTAATAGTTTGAGAGAAAATCTCAAAAAAAAAATGATTACCTTAGCGCGATACGAAATGTATGGGCGTGAGGATTTTTAAACTTAATTTCTGTCTTTTGTACCCCCTTTTTGTTGTCTTTTTGCTATTTATAGCTAATTATCACCATTTAGCAGCGTTCCGCCTTCCGCGAGCTGAAAAATAATAAAAACTGTTAGTTTTAAGTGTAAAATATCATAAATTATCATAAAAATTTTGGTTTTTTGTAATTATTTTTAATTTTTTGTAGGCAAACTGCCACTTTTTTATATTGTATCTGATAGCTCTCGCTGAGCCCGATTGTTTGAGTGCCTAAACACCGATATAGGCCTAAGGCCGTGCGCTGCGTTAAGCGGGTGCACGGCGCGGGCATCCGACGCGGGTATCCGTCGCGGGCATCCGCGTCGTGCTCCGTCGCGGACAAATAGCCCGTTGCGGGTATCCGCAACGACCTCCCGTTAAACGCAGCGCCGCCAGTACAATTTTAGACGTGCGGGTGAACAGTCGATTCATAATGGATTATTTGTTGATATACTACCTAGCCAAAAGACGACGTAGACAACAGCGGCAGCCAATCAGCCCATATGTCTCGTCCAGATTGTTGTGTGGAGAATTTGTAACCAAGTTTACGCTATTAAGAGAAGATGAGAGGAGATTTTTTAAGTATTTTAAAATGTCAACGTCTACATTTGATGAATTATTTTCGAAACTTGAACCATATTTGAAACATAGTGCTAATACTCTAAAAGTAAGAAGTGTATCAATTATATTACCAATAGAGAGGTTGGCAATAACGGTAAGGTAAGTAAATAAAATGTTTTTCTTGATATAGAATATTTTTATTTTGTCAGTCAAGATCACGCATGTATACAACCAAATCAGTTATTGGACTTATCATAATCATAAGTAACAGTAAAATCACAGTGATTGAATTTATCACTTATTATAATTAACAATATTTTAATCTACAATTACTTTAATGAGAACTAAGTATAACAATTTGGTAGTGTAGGTACATACGTAAAGTAAATCAAAATCACAGTCATTGTTTTTATCATAATTAACAATATTATAAGGCTACTTCCAATCTTTGTCTTTCTTCAAATAGAGTATAAATGCAGTAAATAATTGATAATAGGATTAATGTTCTGCTTGAGTGTCATTTGTCACTACGATGTTCGATAAATCCTCCAATGTAATAACATTTTCTCTTTCAATGTCAATTAATAAGTTTAATACCTTTGATCGAAACAATAATTTTTGATATGTAGACAATTTTTTTATGTTTGGCATAATAGATTTAAAAAATGACAAGTCTTCATCATTTTCTTCGTCCTTTTTGTGTTGTATGGATTGTAATAATTGTATTTCAAAAGGAGTCGGCGACGACGCCTTTTTACGCTTTGATTGTTTTTGCGTTTCTCTGCTTGCTGTGTCATTTTCATTTCCAGATGTACTGGTCTCAGGTATTAAGACCTCACTAGTGTCAACTATTGGGTGTTGGGACAATTCAAGTGTACTTGTATGACCCGAAGAGTCGTCCTGAGAATTTTCCAAAGATTCTTGTCCTTCTACTCTTTTGTTAGAGTCCAGAAAAGTCATAATATTATAATAGCTGTACCCTTTTCCTTTTTTAGCACCAGAACCAGACTTAAGTTTCTTGTTACTAGCTTTGACTTTCGTATAGCAATCTCTCGCGGTTTTCCATCGCGCTTGTATTTTTTTTTCTGAAAAATGAAAAATACATACTTAAAAAATAATTTTGTATTTTTCACAGGTACTTAGTAAGTGGACATACTTTCGTGGATATGCACTTGGCGTACCATGCGGGACAATCTACCATCCGAAAAATTGTTAATGATGTCTGTCAAATTATATGGCAAAGACTGAAAGAAGAATGTATACCAGTATTTACACGTATGCGATGGGAAGACATAGCAGAAGGCTTTTTAAGCAACACAAGCGCGTCAAGCTGCATGGCTCGAGATTTGTAAAGAATTATACGAAAATTATGAGGACTTCAGTGACGCAGAAAAAAAGTCAACAGGTAAATTCTTACTTTTTATTATGACTTCATAAATTTATTTACTACATAATTATTTACTTCTTTCATTTATTAAGGTGGGTACAGACTATATAACATAACATGTTATACGACATTGCTATATAACAAGTTTCAGATAATGTGGACACTGAATGATATAAAACATGTTAAAATAACATGTAATATGTTACATAGTCTGTACCCTTAGTACCCACAGTTTGTATAGTCTGTAACATTTTGCATTTACTTATGTTAATTGTTATTTAACTATTGTATTGTGACCTCTTCAATTTTTTTTTAACTTAAGTAAATAATCAATAAATACAGCGATCTTGCCACGATACCTTACCGTTTGTGGCCAAGTAATCAGCGAACTGATCTCGTATTGTATACGAGTTTCTTTGAACTAGCCCGAATCCATTTGTGATATCGCGGATATGGCGGGGTGTTATGACAACATCGCTGATATTACCGAGTCCGTCTCTTTTTCGTACAAAATTATGCATTATACAAATTGCTTTTATGAAACAAATGGCATGTTCTCTAGAAACGTTTAGTGGACGATGAAGTATTCGAAACTTATTGGCCATTATTCCAAAGGTTGATTCAATGTAACGTCTAGCTCTTGACAATCTATAATTAAATATTTTCTTTCTATGATCCATTGCAATAGCCCGCGCATATGGTCGCATAAGATGTGTAGACAGTCCAAACGCTTCATCCCCAACTATGACGTATGGCACTGGTGTGGTAGCTGCAGTATTGGTTGGTTTATTATTTTGTAGCACTGGCAATGATTTTGGAGGAGGAATATCTAATAGCTCATCCTGCATCTGTTGAAAGAAAGTGCTGTTGGTGAAAACTGAAGAGTCAGATTCTTTACCTTGTATTCCAACATTTATGTAGGTGAATTCATAGTTTGCGTTACACATTGCAAGCAAGACAATGGAATAGTAATGTTTGTAATTGTAGTAAAGTGATCCGCTGTGAGGTGGTCTTATAATCCGTATATGTTTTCCATCTATATTTTCCAAGCAACACAAATTGAAGAGGTCACAATACAATAGTTAAATAACAATTAACATAAGTAAATGCAAAATGTTACAGACTATACAAACTGTGGGTACTAAGGGTACAGACTATGTAACATATTACATGTTATTTTAACATGTTTTATATCATTCAGTGTCCACATTATCTGAAACTTGTTATATAGCAATGTCGTATAACATGTTATGTTATATAGTCTGTACCCACCTTAATAAATGAAAGAAGTAAATAATTATGTAGTAAATAAATTTATGAAGTCATAATAAAAAGTAAGAATTTACCTGTTGACTTTTTTTCTGCGTCACTGAAGTCCTCATAATTTTCGTATAATTCTTTACAAATCTCGAGCCATGCAGCTTGACGCGCATCCCTGTCTTTATACAAGTCGTTAGACAGATCCCATAAAGCGGGGCGACATTGCACTTCTAAAATAACACGTTCCGTATCAATATCACTCATGTTTATCAACTTGATTGTACAAGCACGGCGCGTGCGACACGGATAACGCAGCGGCGCTCACTGATTTTCTAGAAACATCTCCGCTCGCGCGCTCCGTCGCACGGACACGCGAGCGTACCCTCGTCGCCCGCGCCGCGTGTGACGGGCGTTCCACCTTACGCAGCGCTGCTCTATGAATTTACATGAAACATCACGCCGCGCGGGTGCCCGCGCCGTGCACCCGCTTAACGCAGCGCACGGCCTAATAGTTTGAGAGAAAATCTCAAAAAAAATTGATTTTCAAAAGTCCACCTTAGCGCGATACGAAATGTATGGGCGTGAGGATTTTTAAACTTAATTTCTGTCTTTTGTACCCCCTTTTTGTTGTCTTTTTGCTATTTATAGCTAATTATCACCATTTAGCAGCGTTCCGCCTTCCGCGAGCTGAAAAATAATAAAAACTGTTAGTTTTAAGTGTAAAATATCATAAATTATCATAAAAATTTTGGTTTTTTGTAATTATTTTTAATTTTTTGTAGGCAAACTGCCACTTTTTTATATTGTATCTGAAAGCTCTCGCTGAGCCCGATTGTTTGAGTGCCTAAACACCGATATAGGCCTAATAGTTTGAGAGAAAATCTCAAAAAAAAATTGATTTTCAAAAGTCCACCTTAGCGCGATACGAAATGTATGGGCGTGAGGATTTTTAAACTTAATTTCTGTCTTTTGTACCCCCTTTTTGTTGTCTTTTTGCTATTTATAGCTAATTATCACCATTTAGCAGCGTTCCGCCTTCCGCGAGCTGAAAAATAATAAAAATTGTTAGTTTTAAGTGTAAAATATCATAAATTATCATAAAAATTTTGGTTTTTTGTAATTATTTTTAATTTTTTGTAGGCAAACTGCCACTTTTTTATATTGTATCTGATAGCTCTCGCTGAGCCCGATTGTTTGAGTGCCTAAACACCGATATAGGCCTAATAGTTTGAGAGAAAATCTCAAAAAAAAAATTGATTTTCAAAAGTCCACCTTAGCGCGATACGAAATGTATGGGCGTGAGGATTTTTAAACTTAATTTCTGTCTTTTGTACCCCCTTTTTGTTGTCTTTTTGCTATTTATAGCTAATTATCACCATTTAGCAGCGTTCCGCCTTCCGCGAGCTGAAAGATAATAAAAACTGTTAGTTTTAAGTGTAAAATATCATAAATTATCATAAAAATTTTGGTTTTTTGTAATTATTTTAATTTTTTGTAGGCAAACTGCCACTTTTTTATATTGTATCTGATAGCTCTCGCTGAGCCCGATTGTTTGAGTGCCTAAACACCGATATAGACCTAATAGTTTGAGAGAAAATCTCAAAAAAAAAATGATTTTCAAAAGTCCACCTTAGCGCGATACGAAATGTATGGGCGTGAGGATTTTTAAACTTAATTTCTGTCTTTTGTACCCCCTTTTTGTTGTCTTTTTGCTATTTATAGCTAATTATCACCATTTAGCAGCGTTCCGCCTTCCGCGAGCTGAAAAATAATAAAAATTGTTAGTTTTAAGTGTAAAATATCATAAATTATCATAAAAATTTTGGTTTTTTGTAATTATTTTAATTTTTTGTAGGCAAACTGCCACTTTTTTATATTGTATCTGATAGCTCTCGCTGAGCCCGATTGTTTGAGTGCCTAAACACCGATATAGGCTTAATAGTTTGAGAGAAAATCTCAAAAAAAAAATGATTACCTTAGCGCGATACGAAATGTATGGGCGTGAGGATTTTTAAACCTAATTTCTGTCTTTTGTACCCCCTTTTTGTTGTCTTTTTGCTATTTATAGCTAATTATCACCATTTAGCAGCGTTCCGCCTTCCGCGAGCTGAAAAATAATAAAAATTGTTAGTTTTAAGTGTAAAATATCATAAATTATCATAAAAATTTTGGTTTTTTGTAATTATTTTAATTTTTTGTAGGCAAACTGCCACTTTTTTATATTGTATCTGATAGCTCTCGCTGAGCCCGATTGTTTGAGTGCCTAAACACCGATATAGGCTTAATAGTTTGAGAGAAAATCTCAAAAAAAAAATGATTACCTTAGCGCGATACGAAATGTATGGGCGTGAGGATTTTTAAACCTAATTTCTGTCTTTTGTACCCCCTTTTTGTTGTCTTTTTGCTATTTATAGCTAATTATCACCATTTAGCAGCGTTCCGCCTTCCGCGAGCTGAAAAATAATAAAAATTGTTAGTTTTAAGTGTAAAATATCATAAATTATCATAAAAATTTTGGTTTTTTGTAATTATTTTTATTTTTTTGTAGGCAAACTGCCACTTTTTTATATTGTATCTGATAGCTCTCGCTGAGCCCGATTGTTTGAGTGCCTAAACACCGATATAGGCTTAATAGTTTGAGAGAAAATCTCAAAAAAAAATTGATTTTCAAAAGTCCACCTTAGCGCGATACGAAATGTATGGGCGTGAGGATTTTTAAACTTAATTTCTGTCTTTTGTACCCCCTTTTTGTTGTCTTTTTGCTATTTATAGCTAATTATCACCATTTAGCAGCGTTCCGCCTTCCGCGAGCTGAAAAATAATAAAAATTGTTAGTTTTAAGTGTAAAATATCATAAATTATCATAAAAATTTTGGTTTTTTGTAATTATTTTTAATTTTTTGTAGGCAAACTGCCACTTTTTTATATTGTATCTGATAGCTCTCGCTGAGCCCGATTGTTTGAGTGCCTAAACACCGATATAGGCCTAATAGTTTGAGAGAAAATCTCAAAAAAAAAATTGATTTTCAAAAGTCCACCTTAGCGCGATACGAAATGTATGGGCGTGAGGATTTTTAAACTTAATTTCTGTCTTTTGTACCCCCTTTTTGTTGTCTTTTTGCTATTTATAGCTAATTATCACCATTTAGCAGCGCGTTCCGCCTTCCGCGAGCTGAAAGATAATAAAAACTGTTAGTTTTAAGTGTAAAATATCATAAATTATCATAAAAATTTTGGTTTTTTGTAATTATTTTAATTTTTTGTAGGCAAACTGCCACTTTTTTATATTGTATCTGATAGCTCTCGCTGAGCCCGATTGTTTGAGTGCCTAAACACCGATATAGACCTAATAGTTTGAGAGAAAATCTCAAAAAAAAAATGATTTTCAAAAGTCCACCTTAGCGCGATACGAAATGTATGGGCGTGAGGATTTTTAAACTTAATTTCTGTCTTTTGTACCCCCTTTTTGTTGTCTTTTTGCTATTTATAGCTAATTATCACCATTTAGCAGCGTTCCGCCTTCCGCGAGCTGAAAAATAATAAAAATTGTTAGTTTTAAGTGTAAAATATCATAAATTATCATAAAAATTTTGGTTTTTTGTAATTATTTTAATTTTTTGTAGGCAAACTGCCACTTTTTTATATTGTATCTGATAGCTCTCGCTGAGCCCGATTGTTTGAGTGCCTAAACACCGATATAGGCTTAATAGTTTGAGAGAAAATCTCAAAAAAAAAATGATTACCTTAGCGCGATACGAAATGTATGGGCGTGAGGATTTTTAAACCTAATTTCTGTCTTTTGTACCCCCCTTTTTGTTGTCTTTTTGCTATTTATAGCTAATTATCACCATTTAGCAGCGTTCCGCCTTCCGCGAGCTGAAAAATAATAAAAATTGTTAGTTTTAAGTGTAAAATATCATAAATTATCATAAAAATTTTGGTTTTTTGTAATTATTTTAATTTTTTGTAGGCAAACTGCCACTTTTTTATATTGTATCTGATAGCTCTCGCTGAGCCCGATTGTTTGAGTGCCTAAACACCGATATAGGCTTAATAGTTTGAGAGAAAATCTCAAAAAAAAAATGATTACCTTAGCGCGATACGAAATGTATGGGCGTGAGGATTTTTAAACCTAATTTCTGTCTTTTGTACCCCCTTTTTGTTGTCTTTTTGCTATTTATAGCTAATTATCACCATTTAGCAGCGTTCCGCCTTCCGCGAGCTGAAAAATAATAAAAATTGTTAGTTTTAAGTGTAAAATATCATAAATTATCATAAAAATTTTGGTTTTTTGTAATTATTTTTATTTTTTTGTAGGCAAACTGCCACTTTTTTATATTGTATCTGATAGCTCTCGCTGAGCCCGATTGTTTGAGTGCCTAAACACCGATATAGGCTTAATAGTTTGAGAGAAAATCTCAAAAAAAAAATGATTACCTTAGCGCGATACGAAATGTATGGGCGTGAGGATTTTTAAACCTAATTTCTGTCTTTTGTACCCCCTTTTTGTTGTCTTTTTGCTATTTATAGCTAATTATCACCATTTAGCAGCGTTCCGCCTTCCGCGAGCTGAAAAATAATAAAAATTGTTAGTTTTAAGTGTAAAATATCATAAATTATCATAAAAATTTTGGTTTTTTGTAATTATTTTAATTTTTTGTAGGCAAACTGCCACTTTTTTATATTGTATCTGATAGCTCTCGCTGAGCCCGATTGTTTGAGTGCCTAAACACCGATATAGGCCTAATAGTTTGAGAGAAAATCTCAAAAAAAAAATGATTTTCAAAAGTCCACCTTAGCGCGATACGAAATGTATGGGCGTGAGGATTTTTAAACTTAATTTCTGTCTTTTGTACCCCCTTTTTGTTGTCTTTTTGCTATTTATAGCTAATTATCACCATTTAGCAGCGTTCCGCCTTCCGCGAGCTGAAAAATAATAAAAATTGTTAGTTTTAAGTGTAAAATATCATAAATTATCATAAAAATTTTGGTTTTTTGTAATTATTTTTAATTTTTTGTAGGCAAACTGCCACTTTTTTATATTGTATCTGATAGCTCTCGCTGAGCCCGATTGTTTGAGTGCCTAAACACCGATATAGGCCTAATAGTTTGAGAGAAAATCTCAAAAAAAAAATTGATTTTCAAAAGTCCACCTTAGCGCGATACGAAATGTATGGGCGTGAGGATTTTTAAACTTAATTTCTGTCTTTTGTACCCCCTTTTTGTTGTCTTTTTGCTATTTATAGCTAATTATCACCATTTAGCAGCGTTCCGCCTTCCGCGAGCTGAAAGATAATAAAAACTGTTAGTTTTAAGTGTAAAATATCATAAATTATCATAAAAATTTTGGTTTTTGTAATTATTTTAATTTTTTGTAGGCAAACTGCCACTTTTTTATATTGTATCTGATAGCTCTCGCTGAGCCCGATTGTTTGAGTGCCTAAACACCGATATAGACCTAATAGTTTGAGAGAAAATCTCAAAAAAAAAATGATTTTCAAAAGTCCACCTTAGCGCGATACGAAATGTATGGGCGTGAGGATTTTTAAACTTAATTTCTGTCTTTTGTACCCCCTTTTTGTTGTCTTTTTGCTATTTATAGCTAATTATCACCATTTAGCAGCGTTCCGCCTTCCGCGAGCTGAAAAATAATAAAAATTGTTAGTTTTAAGTGTAAAATATCATAAATTATCATAAAAATTTTGGTTTTTTGTAATTATTTTAATTTTTTGTAGGCAAACTGCCACTTTTTTATATTGTATCTGATAGCTCTCGCTGAGCCCGATTGTTTGAGTGCCTAAACACCGATATAGGCTTAATAGTTTGAGAGAAAATCTCAAAAAAAAAAATGATTACCTTAGCGCGATACGAAATGTATGGGCGTGAGGATTTTTAAACTTAATTTCTGTCTTTTGTACCCCCTTTTTGTTGTCTTTTTGCTATTTATAGCTAATTATCACCATTTAGCAGCGTTCCGCCTTCCGCGAGCTGAAAAATAATAAAAATTGTTAGTTTTAAGTGTAAAATATCATAAATTATCATAAAAATTTTGGTTTTTTGTAATTATTTTAATTTTTTGTAGGCAAACTGCCACTTTTTTATATTGTATCTGATAGCTCTCGCTGAGCCCGATTGTTTGAGTGCCTAAACACCGATATAGGCTTAATAGTTTGAGAGAAAATCTCAAAAAAAAAATGATTACCTTAGCGCGATACGAAATGTATGGGCGTGAGGATTTTTAAACCTAATTTCTGTCTTTTGTACCCCCTTTTTGTTGTCTTTTTGCTATTTATAGCTAATTATCACCATTTAGCAGCGTTCCGCCTTCCGCGAGCTGAAAAATAATAAAAATTGTTAGTTTTAAGTGTAAAATATCATAAATTATCATAAAAATTTTGGTTTTTTGTAATTATTTTTAATTTTTTGTAGGCAAACTGCCACTTTTTTATATTGTATCTGATAGCTCTCGCTGAGCCCGATTGTTTGAGTGCCTAAACACCGATATAGGCTTAATAGTTTGAGAGAAAATCTCAAAAAAAAAATGATTACCTTAGCGCGATACGAAATGTATGGGCGTGAGGATTTTTAAACTTAATTTCTGTCTTTTGTACCCCCTTTTTGTTGTCTTTTTGCTATTTATAGCTAATTATCACCATTTAGCAGCGTTCCGCCTTCCGCGAGCTGAAAAATAATAAAAATTGTTAGTTTT
>CAUYWD010000377.1:0-20883 GCA_963576735.1 Bedellia somnulentella | reverse complement strand
GTTAGTATTACTATAAAATTCGTCATCATACATAAAAAAAAAAAACAGTTTATTAACACACCAAAAATTACAGATACATAGTAAATTGATGATCGCAGGGATCGGTAAAACAAAAACTACCAAAAAAAGCTTACTAATTAATTGTTTACAAAAAGAGATCTTAGTAATAAAAATTGTACATTTAACTTAATTTTAAGATTGTTAGACTACAAAAACATAAAAAAAATGATATAATAATAGAAAATAATATTAACTGCCACAAAGAAACAAGGTAAAAGAAAAACAGTTATATATTATAATAACTGAGAGAGATGCATGTTTGTGCGCGCGCGCGTGTATGTGTGTGTGTGAGTGAGAGTGTGTGTGAGTGTGTGTGTGTGTATGTGAGTGTGTGTGTGTGTGTGTGTATGTGAGTGTGTGTGTGTGTACCTCTCTATATCTCCGGGAAATACAACGTGAATGTTAAGTTTGGAGAACAAAATGTTTATATATTTGTAAAAAATATGCTTCTAAACTACAGCACCAATTCAAAAATATAAATTTTCAATAACGGCAACAATTTTCAGAAGTAACACCGGCTAAATACACAAACTATATAAAGCGTAAATGATTCACCAGTTAGTATTACTATAAAATTCGTCATCATACATAAAAAAAAAAACAGTTTATTAACACACCAAAAATTACAGATACATAGTAAATTGATGATCGCAGGGATCG
This sequence comes from Bedellia somnulentella, assembly GCA_963576735.1. Classification (NCBI taxonomy): domain Eukaryota; kingdom Metazoa; phylum Arthropoda; class Insecta; order Lepidoptera; family Bedelliidae; genus Bedellia; species Bedellia somnulentella. The sequence goes on along the minus strand of CAUYWD010000377.1, from coordinate 20,163 downwards.
GTAAAACAAAAACTACCAAAAAAAGCTTACTAATTAATTGTTTACAAAAAGAGATCTTAGTAATAAAAATTGTACATTTAACTTAATTTTAAGATTGTTAGACTACAAAAACATAAAAAAAATGATATAATAATAGAAAATAATATTAACTGCCACAAAGAAACAAGGTAAAAGAAAAACAGTTATATATTATAATAACTGAGAGAGATGCATGTTTGTGCGCGCGCGCGTGTATGTGTGTGTGTGAGTGAGAGTGTGTGTGAGTGTGTGTGTGTGTGTATGTGAGTGTGTGTGTGTGTGTGTATGTGAGTGTGTGTGTGTGTACCTCTCTATATCTCCGGGAAATACAACGTGAATGTTAAGTTTGGAGAACAAAATGTTTATATATTTGTAAAAAATATGCTTCTAAACTACAGCACCAATTCAAAAATATAAATTTTCAATAACGGCAACAATTTTCAGAAGTAACACCGGCTAAATACACAAACTATATAAAGCGTAAATGATTCACCAGTTAGTATTACTATAAAATTCGTCATCATACATAAAAAAAAAAAAACAGTTTATTAACACACCAAAAATTACAGATACATAGTAAATTGATGATCGCAGGGATCGGTAAAACAAAAACTACCAAAAAAAGCTTACTAATTAATTGTTTACAAAAAGAGATCTTAGTAATAAAAATTGTACATTTAACTTAATTTTAAGATTGTTAGACTACAAAAACATAAAAAAAATGATATAATAATAGAAAATAATATTAACTGCCACAAAGAAACAAGGTAAAAGAAAAACAGTTATATATTATAATAACTGAGAGAGATGCATGTTTGTGCGCGCGCGCGTGTATGTGTGTGTGTGAGTGAGAGTGTGTGTGAGTGTGTGTGTGTGTATGTGAGTGTGTGTGTGTGTGTGTGTATGTGAGTGTGTGTGTGTGTGTGTGTTTATTAAAGAGCAATATTAATTCAATACTTTTAACAAAGATTCCGCTTCATCAAAACTGATTTCCATAATTATAGCAGATACCTTCTTTTTAAAATCCCAGTTACCATAAGATTTTAAGTCAGGAAATTTGGAAATTAATTTATTGTACATAAAAGGGGACAAAAAATTTCTAAATCGTTGGCCAAAACTGGTTATAAAAGAAGGTACAGGAATTGTAAATTTTCGTTTTTTCAACAGTTCTTTATATAATGGACTTTGAGCTATATTACGGTGAGCATACAACACTGCTTTCAGAATAAATAGTTTGCGTACGCTTAGAACTTTTGAATCTGCGAATAAAAGTGATGTGGAATATCTGCGAGGTTTCCGGAGAAGGGTTTTTAGCACAGCCCTTTGGGCCCTTTCTAATATTATGAGGACTGAAACAGCACATCCACCCCAAATCAAAATGCAATAGTTCAGTACGGATTGGCACAAAGCATAATACACCATCTTGAGAACCCTTCCCTCAGTGACCTCTCGAAGAAGTTTCATAGCAAATATCAATTTTCGTACTCTAGAGGAAGTGATGGAGATATGCTCCTTAAAATTTAAATTTTCATTAATGTTAATTCCTAGATATTTTACATTTTTAGTTTTATTTATAGAAGCACATGTACATGGATGTGTTGATGAATTGACATTTGAGCACATTACATCGTGGATTTTTACAGTGGTTAAGTTCGAAGGTGGGGCTGACGACTTAGTCTTGTGAAAACACAAAAAGTGCGTTTTTGATACGTTAAGGCTTAAAAGATTCATTTTCAGCCAGTTAGATATTTGCGAAAGACCTAGCTGTGCAGTTACTTGTACATCTTCCCAAGAGTTCCCCTGAAAAATTATGGCAGTATCATCAGCGTAGCATACAATGTCTGCATTTAATATAACTTTAGAGCAAATGTCATTAATATATATTAAGAACAGTGTTGGCCCGAGTATACTACCCTGTGGTACGCCATAAGATACATCACCAAGAGAACTAATTGCACTACCAATCTTGGTGCACTGTTTTCTCCCGGTAAGATAGCTTGTAAACCAGTTGATAGCTACTCCGCGAATACCTAAAGCTTCCATTTTTTTAAGCAAGATCTTAATGGACACGGTGTCGAACGCCTTGGCCAGATCCAAGAATACTCCTAGTGCTTTACGACCACGATCAAGATGATTTGATACAATATCAACCATTAGTCCTATCGCATCCTCAGTAGATCTACCCCTTCGAAAGCCGAATTGGTTTTCCATAAGCAAATAGTTTGACTCCAGATATTTGACTAACCTATCATTAATTAACCTCTCTAGAAGTTTGGAGAAAACCCCTAGTAATGTGATAGGACGGTAATTACTAGGTATACGTTTATCACCAGATTTGTAGATAGGTTTCACTAATGAAGTCTTCCACTGTTTCGGAAAAGAACCATTCAGTATACTTTTATTGAAGATGCTAGATAAAGGCAAGGCTATAAGTGGGGCAAGAGATTTAGTCAGTTCATTACTGATTCCATCTAAACCTGGGGCTTTTTGTGGTTCCAAAGCAAGTATAAGTTCTATAATTTCCTCAGGATCAGTAGGCGTGAGAAAGAGCGAAAAGAGTGGGGAGTGATTATTAGTTTTTATTTTGGAAGCTAGTGACTCTTCAGATTCATTAAGTGATGACAAAGTTTTGTCTGCTAATGTTTGCCCGACTCCGAGAAAAAATTCGTTAACGTGATTAACTGACTTTAGTTCGGATTCCTTTAGTGAAATTAGGGTTTCGGCTTCATCCTTGTTAGCGGACTTGTGTGTTATGGAATTAATGGTTTTCCAGAGTCCTTTAGTACATTTTTTATTTTCATTCAGTTTATTGGCATAGTATTCCGATTTAATTTTCCTAAGTAATTGAATATAAAAATTTCTATACCTGGTGAAAATAAGTTTTTTGATAGGGTTATCCGGATCCTTCCGAAAGTCCATATGTAGTTTGTCACGTTGTTTTGAACACTTTAAAAGTCCATGAGTGACCCATGGAGCTAGAATTACATCTCTACGAGAAACTGCTAATATTGACGTATGCTTATCTACGACAGAGTGAATTTTTGTGAGTTGCGTGAAAGTGATTATGGATTGAGAATGGGTGGATTCATCATTAAATGCCTCTTATATGCCGACGATCAAGTGCTACTTGCATCATCGGTGGAAGAGCTGCAAGAGATGATGAATATTGCATGTGCGTCTTTTGAGAAAAAGGGAATGAGGGTGAATGTGGATAAAACAAAAACTATGGTTTTTGAGAGAGAGGTGAATATGACCGAATGCGTGATTGAGATTAATGGTAAGAAAGTGGAACAAGTGAAAGAGTTTGTATATTTGGGAAGTTTGTTTACTAGGGATGGAAAGTGTGATGAAGATATCGAGAGAAGAGTGAAAAAGGGTAATGCGGTAAATGGAGCACTGGATAGTCTAATGTCTAGTCAGTCGGTGTCTGCAAAGGCCCGAATGGCTGTGCATGATGCTGTCCTCGTTCCTACGCTTATGTATGGCAGTGAATGTTGGGTGTGGCAGAAGAAGCATGAAAGTAGAGTGAATGCAGTAGAAATGAGATCCCTCAGAAAAGTGTGTAATGTAAGGTTATGTGATCGTGTGAGGAATGATGTGATTCGTGAAAGGTGTGGTGTAAAAGATGTTATTGTAAGAAAGATAGAAAAAGGAATGTTGAGATGGTTTGGGCACATAGAGAGGATGGATGACAGTAAATTGGTGAAAGAGATATATAGAGCCAATGTGGAAGGTAATGTTAGTAGAGGACGACCTCGGAGGACACATTTGGATCAAATAGAACATGTGCTCAAAAAGGCAGGTGTCCGCAGTATGAAGAATAAAAGAGCATGTATGAAAAGATTGATGGATGTAAACGAAGCCAGAGAGGTTTGCCAAGATCGTACAAAGTGGCGATCGATAGTCTCTGCCTACCCCAATGGGAACTAATGGCGTGAGAATATGTATGTATGTATGTATGTAGTGAATTTTTGAGGAGAACAGTTTGACTGCGTCATCCATTTCGCTGTTTAAGATAGTGCTCCATACATACATACAAACATATACTCACGGCTATAAATCCCTAAAAGGAGCAGCAAGAGCTGAGAAATAATAAATTCCTCAGCCACTTTTGGAGGTTGAGTGGGGAAAAGATGGTAGTATGAAGGTTGTTGGTGATGGGTCTCTAACGGCATCGCCCAAAAATCCCTTAAAATGCCCCAAGTCCGTTAGTCGCCTCTTACGTACACCCACCGGAAGAAAAGGGGTAGTGCTATTCTAAGCCGACACTACACAGCTGCTAACTATCACCATACACTATATATTATTATGTGTCAATATGTACAAATAAAATACACTCGTGTTGATAGTCAACACGAGTGTTGTCAATATTTGAACGTGACGGAATTATGGATGTCTGAGCTGCGGTGTGCAGGCAGGACTTTGGTAATGGTTTTAGCTTTAGAAAAACTACAGTCTATATACATATACTCACGACTAGAATTCCAAAAAAATATAGCTGGTGCTACAGATTAGAAATTAGTTAGCAGCTTTTGGAAGTCAACATAACATAACTAATAAAACTACAGAGTGCTCGGCACAGACTAACTGAATATTTTATTGTTTCAATGTTACAGTGACATTTCTATTTTGACATCTACATCTCATTACAAATGTAGTTGCACTTAAATAAACAATAGGTGTCGCTATAGTATATAGTCGCTATAATATTATTTTAGATACAAATTTAACACGCTCTCATATCAAAATAATCGGCACATGGATATTAAAAAAAAAAATGTACATAAATAAAACAAGTTTACATGGAAGTTACACCTAACTGTTCAACAAAATTATTATGCTTTTGACAACTCAAACTTTTTGTAAATATATCTGCAGGCATAGAATTAGTATTTAAGTACTCTATTTTAATACAATTATTTTCAACTGCTGTTCTGACAAAATGAAATCTAATATCTATATGCTTGCTTCGTTTATGGAATACAGAATGTTTAGTTAACAATTGTGCACTCTGGTTGTCATTATTTAACAATACAGGCAAATCATTTCTACATTTCAACTCAATTCAACTCAACTAACAAGTTCTTTAAGTATATAGCTTCCTTACTTGCTTCACATATGGCCATATACTCAGCTTCTGTGCTTGACAGAGCTATTGTTGACTGCTTTTTGCATTCAAATGAAATTACACTACCAGACATTTTGAACATGAAACCTGTATAAGATTTGCGGTCAATACAATCTGATGCCCAATCTGCATCGGCATAACCTATCAGATCTAAATCATCCTTTACATATTTCAAACCAAAATGTTTAGTTTTTTTCAAATACTTTAAAATACGCTTTGCATGCTTCCAATGAGTTTCATTAGGGCGGGGGGGCTCCCAGATCTTTTGAAAATTTTCTTTTTTAAGACCTTTTGTCATCCAAGGCTGGGAACCTCCCTAGCTTTGGTTAGTTAAACTAGTTTTAAGTACCCAAAGTTGGCGAATGGTCCTGGAGGTATCGGTTTTAGAACCTCCAGGACAAGGCTATAGTCATCGTTCACGTCGTTGCTGCCCGTTACGCGTCTGCATTACTTCAATGCAGACGTTAACCAAAACTTATGCCGAAAACCCCCCAATCCCAACTTAAAATGGCGCAACCAAAAAAAGATTTTTTACCCCAGGAGGGTACGTGTCCCAACCGGGACCGGGAATCCCTCCCTGAACCCTGTTTGCAGGTTTCAGGCCGCCCCTCGTATTCTGGGGGGGGCAAAGTTTCGCCTGATGAGAAAGAGGAGAGGAAGACTGAAGAGATGCAGACGTCTTCCGAAGTGCCCCCGGCGCGCAAGCCGGAGCGCTTCTACGGCACGTGGGAAACCGTGCCCGTGAGGCAGGCTAGAAAGCCTCACGCCAGAAAATCATTGCCCGAACCACGCAACCACCACGGGGGCGAGGGACGTGGCAATGAAAACCCTATAGGCGGCCCCGACCAGGGGAGGACCCGCCATAGAAAACAGAAGAGCGGTGCCTATCGCCTCGCCGCCAAAGCCCGAAGAGCTGCCGAGCACCCAGTGGATGTCGCGCGGCCGTTCCAGAGCCAGGTAGGTTGCGGCGGGGGAGATGGCCCTCAACCCCAAGCCTTGCGAGGGGGTGCGAGCCAGGTCCCCTGCGAGCAGGCTTCAGGTGCGGGGCTGGCGAAGCCTAGTGCGCCGTTCTCTCGCCCCCGATCACCCCGGAGCGCGGGCTCACCCCCGCGTGCCGGGGGGTCGGGTGTGGGACACGGCGTAAAAAACCCCGTACATGAACGTGACGGCAACCGTTACCGGCGTGACACACCACGCGGAAACCGTGGTAAGCGCGTCAGTCAGTCCGGTCGACCCGCTGATGAATCTGGACCCTCCAAGGTCCCAGAGGCATCCAAACGAGGAAAACCTGATGACAGTAGGTCTCCTGCCCAGATGGTCGAGCCCAAACGGGCAAAAACTATCCAGGGACAGAGAACCTACGCGCAAGCCACGGTAGACCGCTCCAAACTCTCGGTGGCGCTCATCACCACGTCCCTGAGGGACTTGACCACTTCGGAGGCCGAGTACCTTGGGGAAAGTATCGAAGAACAGGTCTTCGCGGCTATGGACTCCGATGATGTGGAGATAGCGCCAGCCTTTCGGGGTTGCCCAAAACTGTCCGAGGGTACGCTGAAGATCCAGTGTGAGGACGACTTCGCCCTTACCTGGCTACAGAAATTTGCATCCGCCGCGACGCTACCCTCGGGCGACAAGATTCAGATGGTCAACCAGGCTGATATCCCCACCCGCACACGAATTGCCCTCTTCTTCCCTAGATATATGGGGTCACTGAAAAAGCTCCAGATTTTGCTTTGCAAACAAAATGGACGCTGGTATGACATACCACAGTGGCACCCATACAAAGCGACGACTGTCGAGGGAGAGAATAGGGGCACTTTCCTTACTTTGGGCCTGTCATCGACGGAGGTGGAGAAGCTGCTTCTTCGCGACCGCCGAATCGCTTTTGGATTCGGGTCGGTGTTCGCTAAGTTTATAGTAGGGAGGGGTAAACTTAGTGACACGCCGCCCGATCCGAAGGCGCCGATTGAGACCCCAGCTGACCAACCTGCCCCCACGCCCCCAAGGCCGGATGAGCCGAAACCCTCCACCAGCAGGCCTGTGGAGGAACCAGAAGCTCTCCAAGAGGCCGTGGACCAGCTCGGTCGGCTGGCATGCAATGACCTCGTCCCGGATCCCTGGGAAGAGGCCATGATGACTTCATCGCCCAGGACACACTCCGAGTTGGACCTGGATGAGGAGCTGGAAGCGGAGATCCTTAAAGATGCTCCCCCCTCCTAAAACCATCTCAATCCTCCAGACCAATATCCAGCACAGTCAAGCGGCGACGGCTACCCTACGCACAGTGCTGGATAAAAACAATTAACAGTATTGCTCTGATTCAGGAGCCGTGGATCAGGGCAAACCGTATATGTGGTCTCAGTAACATCGGAGGTAAGTTAATCTGCGACACCACATGCACAAACCCAAGGGCATGCATTTATATTCCTAAATATATTCAAAGCATGCCACTCACCCAATATTGTTCCAGAGACCTGATAGCTATCAAGATCACAACAGCTAGCAGGGTGATCCCAGATGTGGTCCTAGCGTCCTGCTACATGCCCGGTGACGCCGACTGCCCACCTAAAGAAATGGTCGACCTGGTGCAGTACTGTGAGCAGTCCGGTACTGAGCTCATCATCGGAGCCGATGCAAATGCGCATCATCCGCTGTGGGGCTGCCACGCGGCCAATCAAAGAGGACAGGTATTATCAACCTATTTATTCTCTACTAACCTTAGCATAGCAAATATAGGATCGGAGCCCACATGGGTTACATCCAGGGGCCAAACTATCATTGACATTACACTAGTTAGCACCGGGGCGTCCCACTTAGTCTCAAATTGGCACGTGTCAAAAGAACTAAGCTGCGCTGATCATCGGCGGATCTGTTTCAACATTACCAGTGACTACACACTACCCCCTCCTAAACGTAACCCTCGAGTTACGAATGTACTCTCATATAGATCGTCTCTAAAAAGTAAGCTAAATACACTCACCAACGAGAATATAGATGGCCCTACACAAATTGAAAATGACCTTAAAGTAGTAACCGCAGCTATAATCGAGTCTTATGAAGCCTCCTGCCCACTTAAACAACCAACAATCCCAGGGAAAGAAACCAGTAGGTGGTGGACCCCGGAGTTGGAAAAAATGCGCGGTGAACTACGCAAACTTTTCAATAAAGCTAAAAACTCCAGGCTACCTACAGACTGGGAAAACTATAAAAACATGTTAGCCACCTACAAAAAACGAATCCGATCTAGCAAAAGGCAAGCTTGGCGAAAGTTTTGCGGATCAATAGAATCGAACAATAAAGCGGCTAGGGTTCGAAAAATTCTGTCTACCGATAACAACCTCACCGTAGGGCCGCTCAAAACACCTGATAATACATACACCACGACAGATACAGAAACACATAAATTGCTCCTAGACTGCCACTTCCCAGACTGTCATCATACTGATGATATTGACTGGAATGAGGAGCATATTACGCCTCCTACCGAAGCGGACAGGCTCTTCTCACGAGACCTTGTCACTAATGACCAAATTGAATGGGCGGTTAAGTCTTTCAACCCCTTCAAATCACCAGGCCTAGATGGAATCTTCCCTGCTTTGCTCCAGTGGGCAAGAGACATCCTATCCCCCTGGCTGGTCAAAATATATCAATCATGCATCGCTTACAGATATGTACCGATACCATGGCGCGAAGTCAAAGTAACTTTCATACCCAAACCCGGTAAGTCGGACTATACCGACCCGAAGTCCTTTAGACCCATCAGCCTCACATCCTTTCTCTTAAAAACTCTGGAAAGACTCTGTGACAGACATATAAGAGAAAAATCACTTGCGAAAAAACCCCTCCATATAAACCAACACGCTTTCACTAAAGATAAATCAACTGAGACTGCACTACACAACGTTATATCTAAAATTGAATGTGCACTCAGCACCAAGCTATCCACACTAGGCACCTTCATAGATATTGAAGGTGCTTTCGATAAAACTAACATACCCTGTATCGAGAAAACTCTGAAAGACTTCCGTGTTAACTCCACACTCAGGGGTTGGGTTGTTAACATGTTGAGACTCAGAGCGGTCCAAGTAACCCTAAAAGACACCACCAGAGCCATTGTGACAAGAGGATGCCCCCAAGGGGGGGTCCTCTCCCCACTCCTATGGAACATGGTGGTCGACTCTCTACTTAGGAGGCTTAATGCCCGAGGCTACTTTACTGTAGGCTACGCGGACGATCTCACTATCCTACTAAATGGAAATCATGTAAACACGCTCTGCAATCAAATGGGTCAAGCATTAAGAGTAGTGGAGACATGGTGTAACGAATACGACCTGAAAGTAAACCCTAAAAAGACTGAACTAATTCTTTTCACTCACAAAAGGAAACTCCCCCCTTTTGAACTTCCAAAACTCTTTGGAACCCAACTCACTCTTTCCAAGACTGTTAAATATCTAGGAATTACCCTAGATGACAAACTGAGCTGGAAACCACATTTAGATAACACTTTAAAAAAAGCCAGCGCTATGCTATGGCAGTGCAAGCGGATACTAGGTAAAAACTGGGGATTAAAACCTAAGATCGTACACTGGCTTTATACCACCATTATTAGACCTGTGATAACCTACGGCTCACTGGTCTGGTGGTCGAGAACTAGATTAACAACAGCCCAAAACGACCTAGAAAAAATGCAACGGCTTGCCTGTATGGCCATCACGGGCTGTATGAGAACCGCACCCACGGCAGCTCTTCAGGTGCTACTGAATCTGCCGCCCTTACACTTACACATACAGCAAGAGGCAGCGATGTCCTCACTTAGGCTGAAAAAGGCAGGACACCTCAAAAATGACTCCAGAATCCTACACACTAATATTTATACAGCGGCCATCCAATACCAGCCCTTACTTACTGCACCATGTGATAGGATAACAAAAACCATTATAACCAAGCACAATTACACTGTTGTACTCGAAGAGGAACAACATGACTACTCCGATATTAAAGAGGTGCGTGTGTATACAGATGGCTCCAAGACCAACCAAGGGACTGGAGCGGGCGTATACTCACAAGACCTCAATATCAAAATCTCCAAAAGCCTAGGCCACCACAATACGGTATTCCAAGCGGAGTGTCTTGGAATAATTGAGGCGGCAATGGCAATCAAAGCCCGTGCGCTGTCCGATATGCATGTCAAAATCATCTCGGACAGTGCATCTGTGCTACAGGCTCTGGATCGTTGTGTGTTCACTTCAGGACTAGTCCTGGAGTGCCACGGTGCTCTGGAGGAGGTAGCCGGGAAAAACATTATAACCCTTCAATGGATTAAAGGTCATAGCGGCTCATTGGGAAACGACGCGGCTGACGAACTGGCTAGGGCGGGGTCGGCCAGGAACCTGCAGGGTCCTGAACCGATTATCCCCCTGCCTTTTGGTCAGCTGCGTGCGTGGCTAAGAGAACGCACACACTCTCTCTCCAAGTCACACTGGCAGGAAGAGCCTGGCTGCAGACAGTCAAAGGAAACTATGCCAACCCTTGACATAAAGCTGACCGGGCGCGCACTACGACTTAGTAGGAAGAACCTGCGGACAGTGGCGGGAATACTCACAGGACATACCACATTAAACAAACACTTACACACTATAGGCATCACCGACAGCCCTCTATGCCGTGCGTGCATGAAGGCTGATGAGACGGTCGCTCACGTGCTCCAGGAATGCACTGGAGTGGCCGATATCCGAAAAAACACTATAGGAACAATAAAGTCGCTCCCAGGGGCGGTAGCTGACCTGGATAAGCTACTTGCCTTCTGGACGGAATTAGGCTGGGAGAGCTAGTTGACCACTTGGTCCACGTACAATGGTCCGCCATGTCGGGCTCAGTGCGGAAACCCGTGGCGTTTACCGCCCGTCTAATAATAATAATAATAATAATAATGAGTTTCATTATGATTGTTATTAAACTGGCTAAGGTAACAAACAGGAAAAAATATATCAGGTCGGGTTAACATTGACAAATAGAGCAAACTTCCTATTAACTGCTGGTAGGGGTATTTTTTAGAACAATTATTATCACCCTTTTCAAGCTTTAAGTTTACTTCCATGGGTGTACTGACTGGGTTACAATTTTTCATATTAAACTTATTTAACAAATGATCAACAAATTGTTCCTGGTCTACAAAAATCTCATTATTTTCCCTTCTAACCCTCATACCTAAACATTGTCTTATCTTACCCAAGTCTTTCAACTTAAACTTACTTGTTAAATGATTTTTGAGAAGTTCAGTTTCCTTTTGACTGTTAGAAAAAACAAGAAAATCATCTACAAACAAAGCCACATATATTCTAGCATTATTATTAAGTTTCATGAATAAACATGGTTCATATTCTGATTTTTTATAATTTAAATCATGTAGACAATCTTCTACGCGTTTATACCATGCCCTAGCAGACTGTTTTAGTCCGTAGATAGCACGTTTCAACTTTAACACTTTGTTTTCTTTATTACTACATTCAAAGTTCTGAGGTAAGCTCATATACACATTTTCATTTAAATAACCATTTAAAAATGCTGTAGTAACATCTAAGTGAGTATTATCTAAGTTATATTTGACACTTAATGCAAACAACAATCTTAATGTTGAATGACGGACAACTGGGGAGAATGTTTCTGACTAGACGAGCACGGTATCTCACATTATTATCACAGTCCACTTTTTTCTTAAACACCCACTTACACTCAACCACTGTAGCTTGCTCTGGCCTGTTCACCACATCCCAAGCTTTATTTTCTTCGAATGATTTTAGTTCCTCCTGCATAGCTTTACACCATTCCTTTGATTCTGGTCCATTTACAGCCTCTTCATATGTTATCAGTTGTTCTGCACATAAATTCTGTCTGTTTCAACACACATATTACTATAGCCATATCTGTCAGGTTTTTTCCTTTCTCTAACAGCTTTATCTGGTTTTTCACTCTCAATTAAATCTTTCAACTCCTTTGCTGGTATACTGTCAAAAAATTCATCTGAACTACTCTGTGAGCTTGATTCTGCTATGTAAGTACTGTCATTATTGTTACTTTTCACTGTACCAGTTGACACTTCAGAGTCTGAGTCATCAGAATCTTTATTCTGACCAAGATTGTCAGGTGAGGACACATTGTTTTCATTTATTGTTGCTCTCACTATTTCTGAATTATCCTGCTCCATGACAGTAACATCCCTGCATGTTATCACTTTATTGGTACTGGGATTGTACAGCCTGTACCCCTTTATATTATCAGCATACCCAACTAAGTAATGCTTTTCTGCCTTTTTATCCCATTTCAGTCTTTTTTGTTTAGGAATGTGAGCCATAACTGTGCTTCCAAACAATCTTAGATGACTGACATTTGGCTTGCAGCCAGTCCAAAGTTCATAAGGAGTTTTTTTGTTCATCCCTGAAGCAACTGTTCTATTTTTTAAGTACACAGCTGTGTGAACTGCTTCTGCCCAAAACCTTTTCTCAAACTTTGCATCATAAAGTAAACATCTGGCTCTCTCCACAATAGTGCGGTTAAATCTCTCACACATCCCATTTTGTTCTGGGGTATATGGGTTGGTGCGCTGATGTATTATGCCATGTTGTTTTAAATAGTTCTCCATTTCATTTGAGCAAAATTCTGTGCCATTGTCTGTCCTTAGACCTTTTATACTGCAATTCATCTGTTTTTCAACCATAATCTTGAATTCTTTAAAACAGGAGTAGACTTCACTTTTTTTCTGCAAAAAATAGACAAATGACATTCTACTATAGTCATCCACAAATAGCAAGAAATATCTGGATGAGCCAATTGATTTGGTTTCCATCGGCCCACACACATCTGCATGAATCAAATCAAGGACATGCATACTTCTATTACTGCTATGTGGAAATGGCAATCTGGTTTGTTTGGCTTCACAGCACACTGTGCAATTGAACTTGCTGATCTCAGCTTTCTTGTCAAATTCTAAGCCGTCAACCGCACCCTCTCTCATGTCATTCATGTCTTTGCTATTTATATGTCCAAGTCTTCTGTGCCAAATTACATTTGATATCGTTGTTGCTGAAGCCGCGAACAAACATGCTGACCTGGTGTTTAACTTGTAGACCCCATTTATTAACTGTGCTATGCCAATCAGTTCCTTCTGCCGATTTCTGATGTAACAAAATTCCTGATGAAAACTGACTTTGTTACCATGCTTTATCAGCTGACTGACAGACAATAAGTTGGTGGTGAGTGTGGGAATACATAACACATCTTTGACGGCAATATCAAATTCCTTGTTGTTCACAACAGTCGTAATTTGTGTATCTCCAGAGCATAATACAGGCATAGTTGTTCTGTTTGCAACTATAATCTCCTTTGTAGTTAGATTACTTGACGCATTTTTTATGTTGTCTTGGCTGATCATCATATGACTACTGGCACCAGAGTCAATGTACCATTCATGCTTATCAAAACTGCCGTTAAGAAATACTGCACTGAATGCATTTACCTTTTTTTCCTTTGTTTGCGGACATTGGTTTTTATAATGACCGGTTTGTTTACATTTATAGCATTTAATCACTTTGACATTGACAGGTCGGTTTGACGTTTCAACTGTTTTGACAACTTTATTTCCTTTACGGCGCTGCCAACTTTTAGATGCTAAAAATGCGCTTTCAGTTTCACTGCTACCAACATTATCACTCATGTCCAACAGTTTGGATTTTATGACGTCAGCAGATATGGCCAACCCAGAATGTTCGATCGCACAGTGGTTCCACGTTCAAGGAGACGCGGTCAAAATTACTTATTTTGCTTGAATGACATATTTTTGTCCAGAAAACCATTAAAAATGGATCTTAATAGTAAGTTTATTTAAAATAAAAGCCATATAAGGTGATGAAAAAGTTTATTTATAACAAAAATAATAAAATAAAAAAAATAAAAAAACATGAAAATATTTCTATGTTTTGATATCTCATACTAGGTGTAAAATTACGATCTAGGCTTTAAACTTAATCTATATCTTAATATATATTATAAAATATGTCTAAATAATGCATTTGTCGTACATCACATATGCGTTATAAAATTAAAACATGCTAAATAAAATTACAAATAAATACAAAATTCGAATCATCTAACTAACTAATCTTACATTAATCCAACAAATCTAAAACAGCTTGAGAGAGAGTTGTCTTTTTTTTGGGAGGGAGTCTCCTAAGGCTAGTAATCAGAGGATCCGAGTTCAATAGAAGCCGGTTAGTGAGGTCGGAGTTTGTGATTTCGCTGAAAAGATTTCTAGTATTATTTAGCCTAAATAATTTCAAATTCTTATTAGTCGACTCCGCTGCTTCTTCTCTCCGTAGATGAAGGTCGTGGATTCTTCCAGATAACAGTCTCTTCTCCGGTGGTCTGCACAACCGCTACCATACGTAGCGGGACGTAGGATATCACAAACATACTTCCATCTTCCAGTCCGGGATTTTCCACGAAACTCTGTTTATATTCCCCGTGTCCAGTACTGCCATCAAAACCCCATTTTCCGATTAAAAATAAATCACCAAGAGATGCATATTCCAAGCTTGAAAGCACTTCATTTTGTACATCTACAATACGTTTAGCTGTGTGGTCCAGCAAACATTGCAGCTCCACTTCCGCGCCTGTTTCTCTAACTGTGATGTTTTCCGGATAGCACCGCTTTTGGGCTTCAAGTAGCTTTTTATATGAGGGAAAAATCTGTGAGCTTCTTGAGTTTATAAAGTTCATAATGAGCAAGTACTGGTGTTTTGTCAATTTGGCTTCTGTGTACAACGATAACACTTCGTCAATACTAAATTCTTTCTTTTCAGTAGTTTCAGAATGGCTAGATAGATCCATCAATAAATTTACTGCAGTTTCATCAAATTTAGAAAGGTCAGCTAGCCTTCTACGCTGGGAACGCTTACAGCATTCCGAGAAGACCTTTTTTTTCCTACCTGCTGAACTGCTACCGGATGAACATTGAAGTTTTACATTTTTACATAGTGACGAACTTCTGCTAGTTGCACTTTTGATTAAATCCACAACTTCTTTACACTGTAACCACTCCATATGATTGTTCTTGAGCATATTAAAATTTCTAAATGCTTGTTTCCAATATTCTGAGAATCTTTTACTCAACTTGAGCACACATTCACGAAGTACTTCTATGTCACAGTTTTCGTTGTCTGGCACAATGTGCATCAGTTTTTCTAAAATAAAATTAACTTTTTCTCCCTTCGAAGAGTCGCAGGCATGCCACATTTCCAAAATAAACATTCTGGGGAATCTTATTGTGTACATAGTACCTGCAATGAGAAAAAAACATTACATAGTGATTTTGATACCACGTCGTAGCAATGTGCTACGAAATCGTAGCACCCTCATAAATATCGGGGACGCAGACGGACGCAGCTAGATCGTATATGCTTATAAACTAGACAGTCTAAGCTACATTGTGATATATAAATAATTCATGGCTAGGTCTGGGAACATAACTAAAACTTTATTGGAAAATCACAATGATGGTAATGAAATCATAATATTACTTTATTCCGTAGAACCAGGTAATATATTTAAAATGAAACTAAAAGGACAAATTAAATGATAAATAATAAAAGAACATACCTTTATCTTTGATATCCATTGTTAATCTTCAAACTTTTAACTTAAGAATTCTGAGAAATCGTTAGCCGAATAACTGCACTTTTGATGACTCACGAGGTAGCGTAATTAGGTGACGTTAGATGTGTTAACTTTCGTTGCCGATAAAGTAATGATAAAATGTAATTAGGGTGCCC
This sequence comes from Bedellia somnulentella, assembly GCA_963576735.1. Lineage (NCBI taxonomy): Eukaryota > Metazoa > Arthropoda > Insecta > Lepidoptera > Bedelliidae > Bedellia > Bedellia somnulentella. The sequence goes on along the minus strand of CAUYWD010000377.1, from coordinate 4,194 downwards.
TTATTTATAGTTTACAATACTATGGGAACCTATAAATGTGAAAACGAGAAAAAAATACAGATTGCTGACATTGCATATCATGGTATTTTGACCTACTATGGAACCACAGTGGATCGCCATGATCATGGGCGAAAATTTATCCGTCAATCCTGCTAACAACAGCGATCCTATCCATTCTTCATTAATGTCGAAACCCGTTCCTCTTAATTTTTGCGCCGTATCTATGACCTGCGTAACGTATGCCGTCATTGTCTCACTGTTCTCGAGGCGTATGGAAATCAAATTTCGTAGCAAGCTAATCCTTCGTGTGAAACCACAGTCGTCGAATAGCGTCTTGAGTTTTTTCCATATGTCTACAGCGGTTTTTTCACTCTTGATATGTACGTATAACGACGAATCTATTGTCATCACCAATTTTGCTTTTGCCTTTTGTTCGTCAACGGTCACTGTGTTGCCGCCATTTTCGGCTTCTTGTTTGTTGATGTCGACGCCATCCAAAATTAAGAAATTCTCGGCCGCGAATGCCCACTCATCATAATTTTCACGACCCCGGAGCTTCGGAACATTAACAATATAACTGCCAGCCATTTTTTACAGTATTTCCAAAAACAAATTACAATTTAAAGCGAGACTGGGTTCATAACCTAATAAAACTACAGAGTGCTCGGCACAGACTAACTGAATATTTTATTGTTTCAATGTTACAGTGACATTTCTATTTTGACATCTACATCTCATTACAAATGTAGTTGCACTTAAATAAACAATAGGTGTCGCTATAGTATATAGTCGCTATAATATTATTTTAGATACAAATTTAACAATAACATAAACGCCGTTCGTTCACGCCGAATATCCCCGAAGGGGTTGGCAGAGGTACTAATACTTCTGAACATCACGTGACTTTGTCACCTGGTAAATGTAACCATGATAAATTAACCACACATATGTCTTTAGAAAAGACAAATTGGTGTAGGCCCGACCCAGGATTTGAACACTAGTCGTTTGCACGATAACCGAGTGTTCTACCCACTGGGCTATCACGGTAGTCTTTTGGAAGTCAATGGGAAAAAGATGGTAAAATAAAGGATGGCTGGAGACCTTTCTATTTATTATCAACCACATCGCCTAATATACAAACATACATAGGTATACTCACGCCGTTAGTTCCTATTAGGATAAGCAGAGACTGTCAATCACTACTATGTAGGATCCTGGTAAACCTCTCCAGTTTCGTTTACATTCATGAATATTAATACATGCTCTTTTATTCTCCGTACTTCGGACACCTGCCTTTTTGAGCACACTCTCTATTTGGTCCAGGTGTGTCCTACGTGGTTGTAATGGTGTAGTGTAGTGTGAGAGCCTCTTGTCTTGGCATTATATGATGTAAAATAGTGTTAAGTCTTTACTAATAAATAAAAGAAAGAAAATTTTCGACACCAGCGGGGATCGCACCCGCGACGTCCGGGTATACGCCATCGTCGCTCTGCCAATTGAGCTATAGTGTCAAGTGGCTACTCCCACATGAGGTTTTCATGTGGGAATTTTACTTTACACAAAACATTCTAGTTAAACCTTTAGTCTGTAATAAACCTATACTCAAGCAACAACCACGTCTTTAATTCTTACATTGCATGGCAACCCTACTAGGATGGTCGTCCTCTACTAACATTACTTTCTTCGTTGGGTCTTAAGATCTTTTGTTTCTAATAGTTCACCAATTTACTGCCATCGTTCCTGTATACGTGCCCAAAAATTACCAATCACTTAAAAGGTCTCAAATTCCATGACGAACCAACAAACCGCATGTCGAGTTGGGAAAACATTATAGAATACAAGAGGCGTATTCTATAATCTTTCTCAACTCTCTCTATGTATTCTTTAATGGTAGGTTCGATCACGACATGGGATCCCGTATGTCACTTAGCAATGTCCACTTGATCACTGTGCTAAATTTCGTTGAAATCGGTCGGTGTTCGATCACAAATAAGGTGACCTACCTGTGTATAAGAGTAGTAATAATACAATAATAGTTCCGCACGGATAGCCATTTTTTTTTAAAATATCTATTTTTTTTAATCACCCCTTACAAATTTATCGCGATGATATATATAATCTACAAAACAATCATAAATAGTGTAGTTTTCTGATTATGAAATAATTTATAAATAAAAAATGATTATGAAATAATTTATGAATAACTGATTGAAAGAGTGATGAATGAAACTGATGAGAAAATATGGGATGTGCAAGCAGGATTTAGGAAAGGAATGGGATGTATGGATCAAATCTTCTCTCTAAGGAGCATCACCGAAAAGTTCTTAGCCAAGAACCAAAAGGTGTATTGCTCCTTCATTGATTTAGAGAAGGCGTATGATAGGGTGGTAAGAAAGTGTTTATGGGAGGTGTTATCCAAGTTCGGTTTGGGGAGTCAACTTATACGTGCATTGGTATCACTCTATGAGGATTCTAGTGCATGTGTAAGAGTAAACGGGGAAAACACTGACTTGTTCGGAATCTCTAGGGGTGTCCGACAGGGATGTGTAGCTTCTCCGTGGCTCTTCAATTTGTTCATGGATGACTGTTTGACAGAGTTGCGTGAAAGTGATTATGGACTAAGAATGGGTGGATTCATCATTAAATGCCTCTTGTATGCTGACGATCAAGTGCTACTTGCATCATCGGCAGAAGAGTTGCAAGAGATGATGAATATTGCATGTGAGACTTTTGTAAGAAAGGGAATGAGGGTGAATGTGGATAAGACCAAAACGATGGTCTTTGAGAGACAGGAAGATGTGACAGAATGCGTGATTGCGATTGATGGTAAGGATGTGGAACAGGTGAAGGAGTTTGTATATCTAGGAAGTTTGTTTACAAGGGATGGAAAATGTGATGAAGATATTGAGAGAAGAGTGAAAAAGGGTGATGCGATTAATGGAGCATTGGATAGCCTAATTTCTAGTCAATCGGTGTCCGAAAGGGCCCGAATGGCTGTGCATGATGCCGTTCTTGTTCCTACGCTTATGTATGGCAGTGAATGTTGGGTGTGGCAGAAGAAGCATGAAAGCAGAGTGAATGCAGTAGAAATGAGGTACCTCAGAAAAGTTTGTAATGTTAGGTTATGTGATCGTGTGAGGAACGATGTGATTCGTGAAAGGTGTGGTGTAAAAGATGATATTGTAAGTAAGATAGAAAAAGGAATGTTGAGATGGTTTGGGCACATCGAGAGGATGGATGATAGGAAATTGGTAAAAGGTATCTATAGAGCTAATGTGGAAGGTAATGTTAGTAGAGGACGGCCACGAAAGACACACTTGGACCAAATTGAAAGTGTGCTCAAAAAGGCAGGCGTCCGAAGTATGAAGAATAAAAGAGCATGTATGAAAAGATTGATGGATGTAGACGAAGCAAGAGAGGTTTGCCAGGATCGTACGAAGTGGCGATCGATAGTCTCTGCCTACCCCAATGGGAATTAACGGCGTGAGTATATGTATGTATATATGTATGTATGTTTCATGATCGGTTCAGTATTACCAAAGATAACATAACATAAACGTTCACGCCGAAGGGGTTGGCAGAGGTACTAATACTTTCGAACATCACGTGACATTGTCACCTGGCGTTCAGAGTACCCACGTTTTGCATGGACAGTGTACTCGCGTAATAGGGGGCAGGCCTATCGCCGTTTTGTACGAATACACGGTCACATGACTAAGTATAACTCAGCCATGTTGGTTTCCTCACGATGTTTTCCCTCACCGTTAACAACCGTGATAAATTAACCACACATATGTCTTTATAAAAAACAAATTGGTATAGGCCCGACCCGGGATTTGAACACTAGTCGCTTGCACGCTAACCGGTGTTCTACCCATTGAGCTATCACCAAAGATAAGCCCTTAAAAACAAACCAAGTTACAAACTTTACCTCTTCATAAATATTAGTATAGATTATTCACGAAATATAGAAACTTGGTCGACAGTATTAATTATTGACAACAACTTAAACAATTAAGTCTCATTTCATTTCTTCAAACACAACCTATATTTAATAAAAACTTTATTTTTTATATTATGTTACAAGTAGCACAGAAAATTTCCAAACTAAATCTAATAGAGGCTTTAAAAGAAAACTATTTAACTAAACTAAAAACGAATAATTGCTTTGAAGTATTTTATACTGGAAGTCCT
>CAUYWD010000376.1:0-39440 GCA_963576735.1 Bedellia somnulentella | reverse complement strand
GGTCTGAACTAACGGACCAGCCACTTATAATGTATTGTGATAATCAAAGTACCATTAAGCTTTCAGGAAGTGATGTTTATCATGCCCGTAGTAAACATATTGATGTGAGGTATCACTTCATCCGAGAAAAGGTATCCAGTCGGCAAATAGAAGTCATCTACAAGAATACTGACGAGATGGTTGCTGACGTCCTTACAAAAGGACTTCACCGAACGAAACATTACTTTTGCTGTAAAGCCATGGGTTTGCGTTCAGGAGAGGATGATGGAAGAATGAAACGCAAGACTCCATGAAGTATTCATGAGCTGTTGTGTCAACTTCAAATGTCATTTATATAATTTATATACTTCTTGTCTCTGCGTCAAGTAATCTTTGTAATAAAATATCCTCTTTAACTTAAATTGATTTTCTCTCGATTTACCTCTGTAAATAAGTAAATAATAGTAGAATAAAATTCCTACACTTTCTATCGTTTAAATATCGGTCTATTGTTCTATATCGTCCTATATTTATTTATCGTTCTATCGTTTATATATCGTTCTATCGTTTATATATCGTTCTATCGTTTATGTATCGTTCTATCGTTTATATATCGTTCTATCGTTCTATCTGTCGTTCTTAACATCGTTCTATCGTTTATATATCGTTCTATAGTTTGTATATCGTTCTATCGTATATATATCTGTATATATATTTAAAATCTGCCCCTATTATCGGTTGTTTTACATCACATACAATGAACGTCCATTCAAAAGCTCGCCTTAATCCTAAATTAAGCTCTCCGTTGCGATGTCGGGCTGCCAGCAACTGGCAGCTCAAAAAACCGCAAGTGCCGCAAGGTCAAATTTTGGCAGCAGCTGGCACGCGCGCGGGGTGTACTTTTTACTTAATTTTTTAATAGTTTGGCTACTCTGAGATACAACTCAGCCTATTTAATGCACTCTGTGTTAAACAAGGAAATGAATGAGTTACTTTTGTTCTATGCTTTACTTACTTTTTTTTTTATTGCCAAGCATTCAAAGTTTGTTGATCGTTTTTTTCGCGGCAATAAAAGTTTCTTAGTGCGGTTTTTTGCAAATATCTTTGGTTTTTTGTGGCCTTTATGAATGAGATAAGTGTGAAAACGATAGTTAAGTAAGTGTTCTATTATATAATGGCTTTCTGCAATAGCTTTTGCATATATTTTTGGTAAATATGAATCTTCAACTTATTTGTTTATCGTATCATTAATTTGTGTTTATCTTATCTTTAACTTATATTTATGAAATTATAGGTGTAATATAGTACTATATTATTTATACAAATCAGTAGATTATTAATTGCTCATTCTATTGATACTAAACACTAATATAGCTGCCATACAAAAGTAAATGGTAATTTGAAGTGTTCCGACACTTGTAATTCGATCCGCAAAACTACCCAATTAGTCGCTGCCGCGGCCGACACATGTCTCGCTTGCGCGCCATTAGAGCGCAGCGCGCCGCACTGGAAGGGCTAATGTAACTGTTCCATATGTTCTGATTTCCGTATTATTCGCTGCGTACAGTTTATAATGAAAATTGATTTTTTTGCAAGATTTTACATAATTTTTGGGCAAAACCGAAATGTTAGCTCCAGTGTATATAAGGAAAAAAATATTGTTCTTACGGTCATTCATCATTAGGCGGTAGTTGTTAAGGGGTACGGTGCCTCCCGCCTCCGGCTGTACCGCATCTAGTTTCCCTGCTGGTTGGATGCTGCCCGCTTCGGGTCCCAGGCGCACGGTGCTTCACACCTTGTGGCTCGACTCCGGTAGCGGTAGTGGAACCTGCATAGCTAGTTTGGATGATCCGGGTTCCTCGCTCGACTCCGGGATCTCGATCTGCCTCGATGAACGTTGTTGTTCCGGCGATGACCGGCGCTGCCGTTGACCTGTGCCTGTAGAGCTACAACCTCTAGAGTCAGGTTTTGCATCATCGTAAACATCTGTGCCAACGGAAAGGTGGTCATGTTTGGCTGCTGGCTCTGATGACCGCTGGATACTTCAGAAATTTCCCCGTGTGCGACGCTTTCGACAACCTTATCTGCAATCTTTGCTAGATTGTCTAAATCCTGGTCGCTGCTGACTGCAATGACCGCTCGAACCGCTGCTGGCATCCTAGATAGCCACAAGTTCTTTAGGGTCTGCTCTGAAACTTGTGTGTTGCGTCCCAAATCTCGCATCTTTCTTAGGAGTTGAGATGGTTTCTGGGATCCTAACTCCATCTCGCCGACAAGTTTTTGGAACTGTCGTTCAGCGCTTTCCTCAAACACTTGGAGTAGCCTCTCCTTTACTGCCTGGTATTTGTTGGAAGTAGGTGGTGAAAGAAGGATGTCACTTATCTGTTGGAGAGCATCTCGACTTAACTTTGCCACCACCACATTAAATTTTACGTCATCTCCTTGTTTCTGCGGCAACATTATCGCTTCAAACTGCGCGAACCATAGTCTCGGCATTTCAGTCCAAAATTCTGGTATTCTCGAGGTAACGGTGATTTGTGCTAACTCAGCAGAAGCAAAATTAGCTGAACCGGTACCTGGTATCCCTATTGGTGTCGACGTTGCTCCTTGCTGCTGAAGCTGTCCTTGATTTGCTGCCCCCAATGTGTTATTCATCATGGTATCTTATATCCAATTTTCTGAACTAAATAAGATGCATGCACTCGCGGCAGTAGGCAGTGTTCTAACTAGGTCACACGACACGTAACCTTTGTGACGCTGATGAATCACAATTATTACAAAAGTCAATTAATTAAGTATGTACACAATTTCAAAAACATCACGGTTCTGTTTTAATCACGTCGGGGTAACCACTTTGGAAAATGTGTACTTTATTATTATTATTTATTGAGTATCGTTGAGTCTTTAATGAAAACACTATTAAACTCGTGATGTTATTTATTAGGTCTTTACATGAGTGCAACTTAAGCGATACTAACTATTAAAAATGCTTACAATAAAATATATAACAATTATAACAACTAAATGTGCTGCCACAGCGCGAAAAAGCGAATCGTTCGAGCGTTTAACCTTGAAAAAAACGTAAGTATTCTATTGCCTATACACAAGCACAACGTTTCTGTGAAGCCTTTGCTGCTGTACGTTTTAGGTGCGAAAGTTGATCTGAATAGAGTTCATTAGTACCAAAATCAGTCAAGGTACGAGTCATCGATTTATGTGTGCACCTTTAAACATATTAAGCCTCTAGGGTTCTAAGCTAGAGAGGTTTGCCGGGATCGTACAAAGTGGCGATCGACCGACAATCTCTGCCTACCAATGCCAATGGGAACCGACTGCGTGAATATATGTATGTATGTAGTGCTCCGTGTAGTGTCGGCTTAGAATAGCACTACCCCGTTTCTACCGATGGGTGTACGTAAGAGGCGGCTAACGGTATTGGGGCTTTCAAGGGATTTTTGGGCGATGCGGTACGGAGACGCATCACCAACAACCTTTACTTTACCATCTTTTCCCCACTCAACTTTCCAAAAGTGGCTGAGGAATTTCTAATAGCTCTGGCTACCTCTTCTAGAGATTTTAGTCGTGAGTATGTATGTATGTAAGCCTCTAGGATGTGATCTAGCGCGCAATAGTAGGGTTGTTTTGACAAACGTAACCGTTTGCTTATTCGAAACGATTCAAATATCAATCCAATGGAAACGATATTTTTGTTATTCGCAGACGAAGCGGCCGGGGCGAGGCGGGCGATGGCGGCGATGTAACGGAGGCGTTCGATAAGGTCAATCCCCCGATTTCGTCGTAGCTACAGAAAATTTTCCGCGACCGCGGTAGGTATCTCAGAATAAAGATAAATCAGAAATTATTGTCGCGTTTATTTTTCTTTAACTTTGCTGAAGGGCGTGCGTGTATGAATGTCAAAGATTTCGGATGTGTGCATCGTGTCGCTTTCAGTGATAGATAAAAATTGCCTGATCAAAATGATACTTCTATATTGGTGGAATGTGGAATAGAGAGAGAGAGAGCGAGAGAGAGAGAGAGAGAAAGAAAAAGAGAGCTATGAGAATGCGTGACAGAATGCACGATTGAGATTGATGGTGAGAGAGTGGAACAAGAGTAAGAGATTGCATATGACCGTAGTTAGAACACCGCGCTTATCGCGCAGACGCTGAAGGTTCGAATTCCGGGTCGGGCCTACACCAATTTGTCTTTTCCAAAATCGTATGTGTGTGGTGGTTAATTTATAACGACGAGCGAAAACATTCGTGAGGAAAGCCACATGGCTGTGTGGGTTCGTGACGTGATGTTCAGAAGTATTAGTACCTCTGCCAACCGCTTCGGGTATATACGGCGTGAACGTTTGAGTTGTGATTGTATATCTGGGAAGTTTGTTTACTAGGAATTGAAAGTGTGATGAAGATATCAAAAGAGAAAAGTGTAAAAAAGGGGTAATGCGATCAATGGAGCACTGAATTGTCTGATGTCTAGTCAATCGCTGACAAAAAATGCCCGAAAGGTCAGAGTATGATGCTGTTTTAGTTCCTACGCTTACTTATGTATGGCAGCGCGAATGTCGGCAGAATGAATAAACGCGAGAGAAGAGTTAATGCAGCAGAGATAACGACGTCCCTCAGAAAAGTATGTTTGTTCCATGTAGTATGTTGTATATTTGTTTACTCATACGTTTATAATACTCTCATTGATCCCTAATTTAAAAATGTTAACATTATTACCTATTCAATAAAAAAAGAATCACAGAAAACGGTAGACAAACACCGAAATTATACATGAAATAAGCCATCGCGCCCGTGACCAAAACCAAATCGTTACTAATTTACATATTACATACTAGATGACGCCAGTGAATGCATCCTACATCACTTAGTGATTTCTTTTTTAGATTTTTATAAATACTTCATAGCGTTTTATTCCAAAATTTGCTAATAAACGGAAATACTGAACCATTCATAAAATCGCATTCAAAATCACCAAACTACACTGTTCAGGGAGTGCTATAAATTTAATAAATTGAAAAAATTGCGCTATACTTCTTAATGCTTGAGCAGTGACTGAAGAAATAAACTTCAGCTATTTAAAAAACAACGCTACCCGTGCGAAGTTGGGCCGATCCACTAGTCATATAAAATGAGTTTTAAAGTAGCTGAACACTAAAACTGTTTAAAGGTGATTTAGTTAATTTCAATTAATAAATATATATAATTACTAGCTGATACAGCAAACTTTGTTTTGCCGTATAAATTATTTCTAGACATTTTCTAGTTTATAGAATACAAATAATATGTTACGGGTGGACAACTTTCATCTTTTCGAAGTATAAAAATAGTTATATACCTATTATAAGACCTACCGAATGTTAATGCAAAATGTCATTGAAATCAGGTCAGCCCTTTGACTATGAACACTATAGACAAAGCGATGTTATGTCATCCATTTTAAAAAGAGAAGCCCTTATTTAAGTTCTTATATGTTAAAAAGAGACACAAAACTTTATTGTCATCTCTATCGCGTAACCCGTTTTGTTGATGTCACACTTTTAAATTGTGACAAACAAAGCGTCGACTTGTGAGCGATTTTAGTTTTCTTTTGATTTTGAGAAAGATTTTACTTATTTGTATATTTTTATTGTGACAAAAGAGACTCCATTAATTAAGTTATTGTTTAGTGAGGTATGGTTGGGTGTAGCGTGCTTGGCTGCGGAAGCCACAGCGAAAAACACATCGAAGGATTGACTTTCCACGAGTGAGTGAGTTTTTTAATGTTTTTCTACAGATAAATACATAATAAATACATTGCGCGATCAGAAAAAAAGTGATTCAAATGTTAATTACGTTGAACTAGATTACTAGCATTTTCTTTAGTTATTTTGAGCAATTTTTTAATAGCATAACCTAAAAATATGCAGTATCTCAGTGTTCCCATAATTCACGTTTTCATCCTACCCTGTCGTTAGGGTAAAATTTTCAAATTAGTAAACTGATGTTAATGAGTGAGTATATTATGAATTTCGTCGCGCTATAGCGACGCTGAATGATTTCCAATTGTTACCTACGGAATTAGTAAGTAATAAATTTGTTATATTTATTTAATTTCTTCGTATTCATTACAGTTTTCCTAAAGACCCGAATCTACGAGAAAAATGGATTGCGGCCACTGGAAGATGCAATTGGAAATCAACCAAATATAAAATACTTAGATGTACGAATACATCATCTTTTGAAAAATGTGACTGAAATAGACGAATGAATTCAAAATTTTCACACGAAACTGATTTTGTTTAAAGGTCAATAGTAAATAATACAATAAAACTCATGTACAAAATAGTGCTGTCTTTTATTTTTCAAAATACAAACATAGACCCCACTATACCCATGAGGACCCGTATGATATTTACATAACTTGCACTTATGGAACAGCTGTTTTTTTTTGTCCAGTAACAAAGTTAGTCCCGTACAAAAATTTATTCGTAATCATGGGAAGATTCATCCCTGATAGTTAGTACAATGCTTTAGATTTCACGGTGTATTAAACATCAGTATAAATGGTAAAATTAAACAAAAAAGATTGTATAATACTAGGAGCAAGTATGTATAATTATATGATTGCAGGAAATAATATAGTAAACAGTAAACCTTTACAATAAATAAAACGACGTAACAATAAATTGACGTAATCAATTTTAAATTAAAAAGGAGCTTTTAGAATGGTGATTATAGTATTTTGGGGTAATTGTTTTCTAGTGATCGCAACATTACAGGGAAAAATATTGCTATCTAAAAGAGGTACTCTCCCGTTGCATTATGACTCTGTCTATAGTGTTCATAGTCAAAGGGTCAGCCCATTTTGTAGGAGTTTGGTGACAATCACTGTGACACGTGAATTTTATATATTAGATAGAAATTACTCTGAGATAAAGATGAGAGTGAGTTATTGGAAAAAGAGGTTTGTGTATGATTGGACTGATAATTCAGCACCATATATATGTATATATATCTTTGATTTTATCACCAACTCTTAATGCTTCTTAAATTTGAGAACGTATTGTAGTTTTTGATTCTGTAAATATCTATTTTTGGAATTTTATACTACTCTATCTATGATCTGAAATGTCATCAAATAGAAATATTTTAAGTTTTATAAATCAAAATAAAGTAGAACAATTAAGCTTAAAATTGTAGATACCAGTTTAATAAATTAGAGTTCTTGTACCCATTTCGTTGGGACCTTTCAAAAACCTTTTATTGCGTGCTCTAAACTGGGGAGCTTGTAATGGCAGAACACGATTTCGCTGACAAATAAATATGTACAACGTTTTCCTTTAGAGGAAATGAGGGCGTTTTTTTGTGTCGCATTTTTCAATTCTTTGAATACAATTTTTTAGATGGTTGGATTTAGTTTGATGGATTTAATATACTGCTATTTGAATGATTTGATTTAGTTTATATGAAGATTTTCGGAAAAGTATAAAAACTTTTTAAGGTTAAGTATGTAGATTGTTTCGACGAATCTAAAGAAAAAATATACCATACAGTTCTTCTGTGGTGGATATACTTTTAGGAGGAACTCTTTGAAGAAATAAAGGATAAAAATTAAAACAAGTAACAGTACAACTGATATCAACCTAAGCGTTCACGCGCATTATCCCCGATGGGGTGGCAAAGGAACTAATGCTCCGAACATTACGTGATATTGGTAGCACGGTTTATGTCACCTGCTGTTCAGAGTATCCACATTGCTGCTTTGACAGTTCAATCACGTGATAGAGGGAAGACGTAACGTTTAACTTAGCCATGCGAGTTTCTTCACGATGTTTTTCCCTCATCGCTGATAACCGTGTGGAAAATACCCAAATATATGATTTCAGAAAAGCTACATTGGAGTAGGCCTAATTAGACTTTGACTGATCTAACTGCGTGAGAGGCATCCTCACCATTAAGTTATCACGTCTGTTAATTATACAAGTATTTACTAAAAACCGTTCAGTCCAAACATCAACAGTACAAAAACACAGGACTATTAAGCAAATAGCCAGCGTTACCATAACTGCTTTTGAAGTCACATTATTTCGCAATATATGAGACTAGTTTTCACATTCATCTGACCACAAAAAGGACTGAACTTCAGACTACCTGATAAATTATAAGCAGATGGCACCATTTCAAACCAGCCAACATCCTTGTAAAGGCAGCATAAACTAGGACATAGCTTGGTTTGCAAATAAAGTGCTAGGAGGTTTTTGAGTAAGAATCCTCGGTAGCCAATGATAACTAATACATAAGCAAATGCCATAAAGAGAGACGGTGAAGACAGAAGATAAAGGCACAAAGAGAAGTTTTAATCTGTTCCAACGGGAGTAACAAGCTAAAAGTCGATATTTTTAGCAGTATTCTACAAACGGATCAAATAAAACGTGTGGTATACGTAACAAATTTACGCAGACCCTGATACTTCGTGAAAAAAAATCAACGGAAAGTATTTTACTGAAATAGAAAATACAGTTGTGATAACAACTAATGCCCATAGGAAATAACTATGGTATAATTGGTTTTGGAATTAAGTTCAAGACAATATGAAGGATGTTTTTGTACTTCTAAAGTATACAAACCGGTATTTTAGGCCTTCATAATTCCTTACAACAAAATGTTATATATATATAATATATATTTAAGTATTTAGAGAAGTTGCGGGTTAAACGATGATGAAATTAAATATTGATGGTGATGAGTTTCTGCATCGCCAACCAATAACCAAGAAATTCTAGATATCTTGATAACCTTTTCTAAACAGTACTTATACTTATTCACTTTTTGTCAGTTGTTCTCATATTTAAAGATGCATTAATAAATAAAATAACTTTTGAACTATTGTACTACACTTTGTTAAAAATAAAAATCGGACAGAAAAAGTCCTAAAAAGAGTTGCCGTAAGGTTAATGATAGTAAATAATTATATGATGTCTGAGAGTGTTGGTTATTTTATGCTTGTATACTATTTACTCTTACGGGTACAAATCTTTCGTAGTGATACTTTGCACGTAAAAAAGCTGACAAATCACACCTAGTTACTATTATATCACGAATAGTTGACTGTTTTATCGCATGCCTGAAACACGATAAGTATTTGCAGTAATTTTGTATAGAATAGAATTAAGTGCCGTGTAGTGCCGGCTTAGAATATCGCTACCCCTTTCTATCCACGGGTGTCGTAAGAGGCGACTAAGGGTATCGGGGCTAAGGGTAGTTGGAGACCCATCACCAAAACCCCTTTATTTTACCGCCTTTTCCCCACTCAACTTCCAAAAGTGGCTGAGGAATTTATAATTCCTTGGCTCTGGCTACCCCTTCTAGGGAATTATAGCCGTGAGTATATGTATGTATGTATGTAATAGAATTAAATACTCAATATTGCATATCAGAATCACATAGCATTAGTACATCTATGACTGAGACCTAACACATGAAATTTTAGTTATAAAATTCTGTTTCCCATTACTGGATTTTGGCTTACATAGTCTTAGAATTATACATTTCAAAACGCCAGAAAAGACATGACATTAACTCTTATATACTTCATACTACAAGTGCAACTGCATGAAATGCGTTCTATATACAAGATATTGTCAAATCCGAAAAACGCTCACATGTTCTTGATAATAATAGCGCACCCTCTCGTGTCATATACAACTTGAGATTTCACTGCTTGCTGAATTTCTATTGAGCTTTCACATTGCGTCACAAAGGCCGGAAATTAATATCAAATCCAATGACAGTTAAGCATATCACGGGGAACGAACTTTGCTTTTTGGTAACACGATCCTTGCTTTTCATAATACATATAAGTTTCCCATCACTCAGACTTTGCATTTGTCAAGCTATACTTTTTTTGATTGCATAAAAATATACACAGTTTAGGATATTGTAGGTATCTGCTATTTTAGAATACCAACTAAATATAAAATCAAACAAAGAGGCGAGTTTCAGATGTTTTACCGCATCCCGTATAATGGTTATAAATGTCATTTTTATTGTTTGACCAATCTGTAGCGTTTTTCAGATTTGCATCAGATAACCGGAGTTTGATTGCCTCACGTCAATGCTGGTCGGGTTTGATTAAAGCCATAAATTGGGGTGAAACCAGCGCTGTCCTGTCGCCTTGTTCAGAATTATCGTGTCGGCGATAGCGGCATGCAGATTAACTCGTAAATAACTAGCTATTTGCTGAGCTGCCTTCCTTAAACTCTATTTAAAACTTTTAAATAAAATTGTGTACCGTGATTTACACCCGATTCATAACAGAGTGCGGTAAAAATATTGATGTAAAAGTAGCACAAAGGTTTTAAACTGACGTAACTACTATATACTGTTCCCAAAATCGATGTCAGCCTTAATTATGAAATTGTGATGTCATCCGATGATTCAAGGAAAATTTCATTGCAGTAAAGCAATATGAAATTTTCTAGAAGACTAGTAAGTTGTACGTGGGAGTTGAGAGGCAATATTATGCTCACAAAACTTATTATGATTTTTAAATTTGAAACAAAATTTAAGACATAGCTTCTACTTAAATAAAGCCAACAGCCACCGTAGCCATAGTTATTCGTAAAATAATCATAAAAACAATTGTACAGTTATAAGAAACAGATCAATGAACAAATAAAGCTTCCGAAACAGGCACGTTAACGCAAAAGCAAATGGTTCCATGGGATTTACAGTGAACGGAAGACACTAAACTCAATTAAATTTTCATGCCGTAAATTCCCAAAGGGGGCAGGCAGAGGTATGTCCAGAGTACCCACGTTTTGGACAGTGCGCCGCTTTGTACGACTAGTATAACTCAGCCATGTTTGGATTTCCCTTTTCCTGAATTGGCGTTCAGGAAAAGGGAAATCCAATCCAACCTTAACAAATAATAATAACCAATGATATTTGAAAATACCCATTGGTATAGGTTTAACTCAGGATTATTTGTAAATTAATAACTAAATATTGTTCAACGGCAAAATTTTGAGCTTAAATGACTACGATTGCTTCACGAGGTGTTTGCTAAGATAAGTATATGCACAGTAAATAGAATAAAACAGCAATATTTAAAAGTGTTTATATACATGTGTGTTTTCAATAATATCTAACTACCCGTGCGAAACCCGGGCAGTCCACTAGTTACCGCCAAAATATAAAATAATTTAAAATATTTCTATAAAAGGGTCGATAAATGTTGAGATACATAAGCCTCTTTTTGATTATTTGATACAGGAAAAATAATAATTATAGAAATGGTCTCTCCCTACAGGTGAATTTATTAATACTCGTAACACAAAGCTTTTGACATCGAACACACCTTTAGGTTTCATTAATATTTCATTTCAAATTTCATTAAACAAACAATTACCTTCATTCAAATTATGTTTATTAAATTAATAGATATCATAATAAAAGACAGATCCTTCTTCCGATTAATTTCCTTTTTAGTAAGTGAATTGAACAAGCGACCCATTGTGTTATTGAACGCTCGGCTATTGAGAATAATAGAGAAACCTGCGAAGATAAGATCATTACTGGTTCCAAGAATATTTGATTACCAGAAAAGCCTTTTATTTGGCAATCAAGTAAAATTATATTAATGCACATTATATTAGACCTATTTGCATGAAAAGGATAGATGCTTTAGACATATTTTCATGAAAACCAAATGATCTCATTCAAGGTCAGCTCGAGCCAAAGGGCGGGACGTATATGGCTATGACGATGAAAGAATTTGAATGGTAAGATAAACTACTCACGTTGTTTATCCTCGTTAGTCACAACTGGGTGTAGATATATTGTTATTGTGACTTCTTTCAAACTTAAGTTTTTGGGCTGAAAAAGGGTTCGTATACCAAATGACTATATATGCCAAATTTCGATGTTCTCGTGACCTGTAAATCGAGAGATTCTATAGGTTTTAAAAAATTACTCTAGCTCGGATGGTTGTATAAAAAAGTTAGAGTGTATACTTAACGGAGTTGCATTGATTATGCAAACATGTTTGCAAAATAAGAAGGGGTGGTCAGGAACAAACAAAGTAGTCTTCAATTGTCCCTTTATAAATAAAAAAAATAAAGTATGGGTACTTATTTGATACCACTAAAACGGGTTTAATGACAGGTTACAATTAAGAACGTGCCCCTTTCATTTTCAAACATACATGTTATAAATCCGAAAGAAAAGTAGCCAGGGCTTCAGAATTAGAATTTTTTCAGCCACTTTCGGGGGATGCTCATAACTGGGAAAAACATGGTAAAACAGATAATGGATTGCGGTTTTTTGTGGAATTAATATAATATACTGTCATAATAACCTGAAAAAAAAAACTGAAAAGAAACTGAAGCTTCAGTCGTCAAACATGTAAGTACAAATGACTAAAGGCTATCCGATCCCGCGTGAACAATATTGATAGTCGCTATAACCTGAGGATCCGCCAACCTGAGATTCACGTAATGTCCCAATTAATCTTTGATGACAACTTAATGGGTGGTAACCGTAGGGGCGGCGCCGTGATTGATCACAGAAGAAAACGTTTAGTAATGGTTGGTGATAGATGATATTGTAAATTGAAATGGACTGAAATAATTAGTATCAGGTTAATTAAACAGAGCTATGTCATGGGGTAAAACAAGTTGCTGGGTAAAACTTAGAGCGTATTCAAACTATACAAATGATACTTAGTCATGTGTGCATTGAACACACAGTGAAAATATATAATATTCTTATTTATTCCAGATTAAAACCTAGTTCATAAATACACAAACATATATGGCTATAAATCCCAAAAAGTGATAGCCATAGCTTCAAAATTAGAAATTACTCAGCCACATTTGCAATAATCACACATTTGCATCCAGGTAAAAGGGTCAACATTCAAGCAAATTGAGTCGTAGCCATGAGTCGTAGCTAAGCAATCCATCATTTAGTCGCATAGTGTCCGCGACCATTATTATAAATTGATTTGATAATTACTTCTAAGATAAAGATACACTTATTATATTGTTATTTCATGATGTCTCGGTTACTAACATTGTGCACTGATGGTGCAGTACATGCAAGATACAACATGAAGGCAATGTTCAAAGTTCGTATGAATTTCGTTGCTGCTACTGGACTACATAAAAACAATGAATTTTTAATTATTGAGATCCTACTGATTTGATGCCGATTCCTACTCATAGCTCCTATATGTCCCAGAAGGATTCAATCATATTTTCTTAATAATATAAAAAAATGGTGTGACCGTAACAGTATGTTAATTAACGCAAATAAGTGTTATTATATTAAATATACAAAAAAGAAATTACCGTTTCCATCTTCTTACACCGTAGGAAATACAAAATTAGAACAAACAAATGAAATCAGAGATTTGGGTGTTATAGTTGACAGTAAACTCAATTTCATTTCTCATTACGATCATATTGTCCAAAAATCTGCTCAAATGTTAGGGTTCTTAAAGAGAAATTCTAAAGATTTTCGTAATGCAGGCACAAAAATAATGCTATATAATGCGCTGGTCCGCAGCCAATTAGAATTCGCCAGTACCGCATGGAGCCCTCACTACTCTGTACACTCTCAGCGGCTTGAAAGTATCCAAAGAGCATTTACCAGATACTTGGCATATACTTCCATAGGAATATCGCATAGAAACACCTATGACAATAGACTTAATTTTTTTAAAATGAATACATTACGTGACCGTCGCATTTTACAAGATTTATCATTTCTCCATAAAATTTTCTCAAATAAAATAAAGTGCAATCATCTTACCGAGAAAATTAAACTATCAGTCCCGTTTAATCACCCCAGAAAACATATACAAAACTTTTTCCAAACCACTTTTTCTAGAACTAATACTGGCTTGTACGCACCTCTTAATAGAATCTATCAGGAATTTAATGAAATTAATAGAAAAATTCCAAATATTGATATTTTTAATGATTCTTTAAAAACATTCCAGGGAAAAATACTGCATCAATTCAAAATTTAAGTTATCAGATATTTATAAATTTATTTTTCATTTTACATTTTAATTTAAATTACTAGGTTTAAGGTTTGTTGTATTTATGATTGTGCAAGTGTTGTGTACGCCTTTAATTGGCATACAATATTAGAATAAGACTTTAGTTATATATAATCATATGATTGTGTTAATATGTATGCTGTTGGTGTTCCTTAAATAAATAAATAAATATATCAAATAACATAAACATAAACGTTCACGCCGAATATCCCCGAAGGGGTTGGCAGATGTACTAATACTTCTGAATATCAATCGACTTTGTCACCTGGTGTTCAGAGTACCCACGTTTTGCATGGACAGTGTACTCACGTGATAGGGGGCAGGCCTATCGCCGATTTGTACGAATACAGTGAGTGAATGAGTTGTACTTAGTCACATGACGAAGTGCAACTCAGCCATGTGGGTTTCCTCACCGTTGACAACCATGATAAATTAATATCAAATAAATTGCAATTAAATATTTAATTGAAGCAATCACTTAATGATGTTCAAACATTCTGCTGAAATATGCTGCATTGAAGCTATAAGTCGAGTGACTGCCCTAGTATTAAATGTCGATAGCGCCGTAGTATTCAATCTATATGGCTATAACGAATAAACATAACACAACATAAACGTTCATGCCGAATATCCCCGAAGGGGTTGGCAGGGGTGCTAATACTTCTGAACATCACGTGACTTTGCCACCTGGTGTTCAGAGTACCCACGTTTTGCATGGACAGTGTACTCACGTGATAGGGGGCAGGCCTATCGCCGTTTTGTACGAATACACTGTCACATGTCTAAGTACAACTCAGCCATGTGGGTTTCCTCACGATGTTTTCCCTCACCGTTAACAACCATGATAAATTAACCACACATATGTCTTTAGAAAAGACAAATTGGTGTAGGCCCGACCCAGGATTTGAACACTAGTCGTTTGCACGAATTGCATAACGAATAAAAAAACATAAAATACCACTTGTTATGAAAAGTAATTTTTAAATCTGACTCTTATTTGGTAATGAATTTATTTTACCAATAAAACTCTTATAACGATAGCTAACGTATACAAAACGCTTACATTTAATCTTTGATTTATGAGAAAAGTTGGAGTTATTAGGTCAGCATTATATTATTAAGTAACTGATTTAAAGAGGCAGTTGTATATAGCGGTTTTGGTAAGTTAAAAATTATAAATGGCACGTTTAATAACTAGATCAGCAGTTAAAACTAAGCAGTAAAGTAAACAAAAATGAGTAATAAAAAATAATGAAATGGATCAGTGAATATATAATTGAGTAGGAAAATAATTAAATGGGCTGTTAAAAATATTGAATGGGCGATTACGCGTGGGCAGTAATAAATCGGAATTTGTCGGTAAGAAATCTCATTCTAAGCAATTCTATAATATAAAGTAAGTAAGCATGTAGGCATGCATATAGGCATGCATCAGGCATTTAGGGCTCGCTCCGCTGCGCTACGCTCGCTCGTTTTATACATAATCTAACCTAACCTAACCTAATTAAATGTGACCACCTAACTTTTCTTCGTCTGCAGGGGGCTTTCGCCCCCCGACCCCCCCAAGCAGGGGGGCTCTGCCCCCTGCACCCCCCGACATTCAAACAAGCGAGCAAGTATACATACAAACGGGCTTGCATCGTTACTATCTGCCGAACTATTTATCGAACTGCCCTTTCCATCATTTTAACCGCCCATTTAATTATTGGACTACTCAATTATTTTTAGAATTGACATTGTATGAGAAAATAACCGACTAATATATTTTTTATTACTGTCTATGTTTTACTGTCACAATAATTATTCAACCGCCATTAAATTAAATAACTGCTCAATATGTTTTTCAACTAATCATAATAACATCTCGAATCTTTAAATAACAGCTCAAAAAATTAGTTCCCTATTATTAATGTAAAAGCTTTGCAAATTTTAGAATTCTGTGGTAGTTGTTTACATAATAAATATTTTCACGTTAATTAATGTTTTACAAATAACAGCCATAATATAAAATGATCTAGTTTAGTGATTACTACTAGAACTCACTAATGTTGATAATTTTGGAGGGAACCCTCAACACAAAATGACAAATATTGGTTTGAAATTCATTGCAGTTTGGTTATGACTAGGTTGAATCCTATGTTTATTTGGAAAGTAACATTTTCAAAACGATAGTAGTTGTCATAGTTTGTACTGCAGCCACTCGGTGGGGACCCTTAGCTGAGATATTTAATGAAAAGTTTAACTTTGAATACTATCAGATTTTAAAAACACATACATCTTTTAATAAAAAAATACTTAATAAAACCATATGTATTTAAAGTAATGATAAGTAAGAAGCAAAATGAACCTCGATATATCCTCTTCCCCCCGGACCTCGTTATAGAGTACACGTGTCTACCAGACTACATTTGTGTATTTGAAATAATTAAATTAAGATTTTCGTTGAAATAATTTGTATAAAATAATAGGAGTGCATGCGTACTCAGGAGTTTAACAACGGTCAGCGGTGGCGGTGAGTCAATTTCTCTGTCTATCTACGTAATTTGCGTCACCGGCTTACGTCACTCACTTGACAAGTCTGCTGCTTGTTACGCGCTTCGCGCCGCCTATCCCCTCCCACTGCTCTACAGTGGCTGCTGTCACGCTTGCGCTAAAGAGCTTATTCCATTACACTTTTATCGTTGCTGAAATCGGAGGTCCTTCACAGTCACTGCCGCAGAAGGCCACAGACGCTTGTTATTCCACTACACCGATTTCAGTTTCTGAATCATTCGCGAGCGCGCGATTTTTGCGGGCAGTCGTACGAAATTGCTCCCGCCTTTTTTTTAAAACGCTCTCTATCGGACTCTCTTATGGACTATCCCACTCTCATTTAATAAACGACGACACATTGCGTCTATATATCTCTTTCGCTACTATACTTACATATATCCTACTCATGTACACAACCTTTTCCAAATATTTTTACGTCATATTTCACACAAAATATTAAATAGGCGGGAACTCCTATATGACTTAAAAATAAAAGCATATTTATTAAAAAGTTTGCCGGGGTTGTACGAAGTGGCGATCGATAGTTTCAGCCTACCCCAATGAGAGGTAATGGCGTTAGTATATGTATGCATATATGTGATTGAACGTATTTGCTTACCCCAATGGGAAATAATGGCGTGAGTATATGTATGCATGTATGTAATTATACGCCTGTGCCTACCCCCACGGGAAGTGATGGCGTGAGTATAAGTATGCATATTTAAAACAATACGTATCTGCCTACCCCTTACGGAAAAATGGCGGGAGTTTAAGTATGTATGTATGTATCTAAAATTATCTGCTTACCACAAGCGGAAGTAAAAGCGTGAGTATATGCGCGTATGTATGTAATTAAACGTATCTGCCTACTCCGATGGGAAGTAATGGCGTGAGTATTTATAATATAATATAATTTGCATGTATGTCATAAAACGTATTTACCTACCCCAATCGGAAATAATAGCGTGAGTATATGTATGTATGTAAGAATATAATTATACATATCCGCCTACCCCTATGAAATGGAACCCCTACCTACCTAACTACCCCTGGAATTAATGGCGTGAGCATATGTATATCTGCTATAAAACTTATATTATCTTTTTTTTGTTTACGTAATTTGCAATCATAGGCATGAAAAATTTTGGCACGTCCTCTCGCTGTGGCGGGCGCGAGGCGACTAAATCGTCTGAACGTTATTCCACCTTCCTGAGACGGAGCTACAAAAAATGTAGTGAGCTAGGAACCGAAATTTGTCTCTTTATCGGAAGCCTAGCGTTCTGAACGTTATTCCACTAGTCTGAATTCAGATTCTGTGGCTATCGGACGTTCTGAATTCAGGCAAATGGAATAAGCTCTTAATACACCAAAACTGGTTTCTAAGCCGCCTCACGCGACGCTTCACTCGCTGAATAAGTACCAGGAGCAATTTTTGAGTTGATTGATCATGAGTAAAGTACGGCGTTCCCCACCACCCAAAACATCATGCTCTCTACTTCAAACGACACTATCTTTTTCGGACCCGAATGTCTCTGTTGCTAAAGAAGAGGACAGCTGTATCAATATCACCCAAAGAGCAAAACGACCGCGGGACGATGGTGACAGTTTGACTTCAGAGTTACGTGCCTTTAAAAACGAATTTTCACAGATGCTAGAGAAATTCGCAACAAGTACCAATGATAAATTGGACCGTCTTGATAAACGTATTAATATGATTCAAAACCAAAACACCGAAATACGTACAACCAATATTGAAATCGAAAAGGCCATGAATACCATATCATGTGATTTAAAAATGATTGAAGAAAAAATCTTGGGACTAGAACAGGATAAAAGGGAGCTTAAGGCCAGCTTGTCGAATTTAGAAGCTAAATTTGACTCATTGGAGTATATTTCCATCAAGACTTGTGTTGAAATACGCAATGTTCCGAAAATACCCGGCGAAACAAAAGCTGCACTTTTCGAATACACCGCTAAACTAAGTTCAATTCTTCAATTAGACATGGATATTTCGAGAATGGCGCGTGATGTCTACAGGCTCCCATCCAGAAAAGACAGGACTTCTTCCTCTATTTCCATCGAATTAAGTAACACTATGATCAAGTCAAAACTACTGGATGCAATAAAAAAATATAACCAAACCCACTCTGAAGGCTGCCTGTCCATTTAAGCGGAGCGATGCGGCGGAGCGGAGAAACGGACAAATATTAGCCAATAGTATTGCACAAAAAGGACAGTCTGTGCCCTGTCCACTGCGGAGCGGAATTTTTGTGCAATACTATTGGCTAATATTTGTCCGTTTCTCCGCTCCGCCGCATCGCTCCGCTTAAATGGACAGGCAGCCTAAGTCGGCTAACTATAAGTTTGTATGGCCCTCTAATGGTCGTATACTTCTGAGAAAAGATGAAGGCCAATCATATAAACCACTTAAAAATGAAACAGACCTAAATGAACTAAAGAAAAGAGATTCAAACACTACATGACTATGTTTGTGTATTATATGGATTTTTACTTTTGTTTTACGTTTTGGTGGAATCTTGCTATTCATATTGGACTTGTCATCACTCACAAAATTTACAATTTACAATATTATCTTTTTCCTATGTTTTAATTTAGTTAAAATATTAATAATAAATAATTCTTCAATAATATTCCTCATAAAAAGAGTACTATTCATAATCTTCCCTTATTTTTCATACCGTAAAAATGTATGTGGTAAAGCATTTTTTATAAAGAAGCATATAAGTTTTTCTGTTATTCGATACAGTATTTCTCAAATGTGTCTTAACTTATTTTTATTGATATTACCCAAGCACTTTAAAAACCTTATTATAATAGTTCCTTTGTTGCATCTCAATTCCTATCGCGATGTAATGAACTGTAATTGTGTAGTAAATACGCAGATTTATACCTCAAAGTTAAACCTTTATTGTTATTATATGGATACTGTTCAACACTTAGGTATGATAGGCCAAATTGCGTATACTGGCATTTCTCTAAGAAAAGCTATAAATTATGATATAAGATTATTTTTAAGTAACATTGTTGTGGTTAATTATTATCATTACATACAATATGTCCGCGAATTACGCTCTCGTTGCCACATTAAATGTATGCATAGAGTTACTAACCCCTTAACACAGTTCTTTTACGACTTTTTTGACATATTATTTATTACTTCAGTACAACTTTTTTATCACTTAACTTTTATATCTAACAATAAAAATGGGTTGCACAAATGACTACTTATCAAAGGAGTTAGACTCTTTTGAGATATCCAAGGCTATTAAATGTGACATTTCGGAGTGTCACACATTACATGAATACAAATCTAGTCTTAACATTATATCACAAAATATTCGAAGCATTAAAAAGAATTTTCCTGATTTTCAAGTTTTACTGTCGCGACTTAAGCTGGACATGGATTTAATTGTTCTCACAGAATGCTGGCTTAAATCTAACCCTTTTATTGAAAGTTTAAATGGTTTTTCCCTTATAACAACTACAAACAATGTACGACAAAACGACGGAGTAGCTGTATTCATTAAAGATAATGTTTCCTTTTCCTATGAAGAACCGAACATACTAGAAGCCAACTCTTTATTGATAAAAATTAACTCCGATACTGTTATACTAGCGATCTATCGTTCACCTTCCAAAAAAGATCCTAACCCATTCATAAATTCGCTTGGTTGTCTCCTTAATTCATTAAGCACATACACAAATATAATACTCATTGGAGATATAAATATTGCTATAAATCATGAGAAAATATTAAATGATGGTGAAAATTACCTCACTGTATTGGCATATCATGGATTACTCCCAACCCACACTAATATCACCAGAAGAGAGAGTGGTACCTGTCTAGATCACCTTATGTTAAAGTCTAAAAATTCCTCCACTACTTTCCTCGTTGAATCTTCCGTTACAGACCATGACACTATTGTTTTCTCCCTATCGTTGTTAAATAAACCAGCCTATTCTACCACCAACACTATCAGATTAGATTACGAAAATATCAAAAAAGAAATAGAATTTAAAGACTTCAGTGAAATATGCCGGGAAAGTGATCCTAATGTGGCCATGACAACTCTTACAACAACACTGACTAATATAATTAATAAAAACACAGAAATTAAAACTTTAAGTAGACGCAAGAAAATAATTAAACCCTGGATAACGCCCGGCTTGCAAAAATGTATAGCTAACCGCGACAGTATGCATCATCGTTTGAAAAAAGAAAAAACTAATGAAATACTAAAAATAACTTATAATAGATATCGTAATTACTGTAACTCACTACTAAGAAATATTAAATTAGCGTACGAACAAAATCAATTAAATCAGGCAGGTAATAATAGTAAACAACTTTGGCAAGCAATTAAAACAATTAGTAATAATACCACTAAGAAAACCAACTCTAAGAACCTACTAAAACCTTATGATTCTCCTGTTGAAGGCGTAAACAAGGTTAACGATTATTTTACGTCTGTCGGTAAAAACCTGGCTGAAAAAATTTTACTCAAAAAGTCTTCTAACTTTAACAATCGTGGCTTGAAACGGAATCGAAACTCATTAGTCATGCTTGATACGGATGAACAAGAAGTTTCGTCTTTAATCTCCAGTCTAAAAAATGCATGTTCAGCTGGTTTTGACAAAATAACAGATAAGATTTTAAAAGACTCTAAAGAAGTTCTTAGTCCAGTCCTATCTAGCATTTTTAATAATTGCCTGAGAAATGGTGTCTTCCCGGATAGTCTAAAACTTTCAGTTATAATTCCAATATATAAGAGCGGTGATACTAACTGTGCTGAAAACTTTAGACCTATATCTATATTGCCAACTTTATCAAAAATTTTAGAAAAAGTCCTTAACTCAAGGCTTACCAATTTTCTAGATAAATATAATATATTAGACAATAATCAATTTGGTTTTAGACGTGGCAAGTCTACAAATGATGCAGTTCTTGAAGTTACAAATTTTATAAGTCACACTTTAGACAAAGGCAATAAATGTTTGGCCATTTTCATAGATCTCGCCAAAGCTTTTGACACAGTTTCGGTCCCTATACTATTGGAAAAGTTGGAAGCAATTGGAATACGATCTAACTCTTTACAAATATTCAAAAGTTATTTAGAAAATAGACACCAATGTGTAAAAATTGATCAATACATTAGTAATGCTTCACCAGTTAATTTTGTAGTACCACAGGGCAGTATTTTGGGCCCTATTCTATTTAACATATACATTAACGACCTCTTAGAATCCTACACTACAACTGATAAGATAGTAGCCTACGCGGATGATACGGTTTTACTTTTTACTGCAAAAACATGGATTGATCTATTTGACAAGGCGCAGAGAGGTTTCAATAAAGTTACAAACTGGCTACAACTAAATATACTGACAATAAACGCTGATAAAACTAAGTACATGACCTTCAGTATTAACAATAATAAAAACGCAGAAAGTCAAATTAGTGCATTGAATCCGATCAAAGCTCACTCCTGTGAGTTGTTAGAAACCACCTGTAATTGTTCCTGTATTCAACCCGCGCATTCTTTTAAATACCTCGGAATAACGCTTGATCCTCATCTTAATTTTAAAAATCATGTCAAGACTCTGTGCTCCAAAATAAGAAAATTAATTTATATATTTAAAAACCTAAGGCGCGTATGTGGCGGTCCACTACTTAGAAACATTTATATTGCACTCTGTCAATCAGTAATTTCTTATTGTATACTATCTTGGGGCGGGGCTTATAAAACAACGCTTAAAGAACTTGAGGTGGCTCAAAGAGCGGTTCTAAAAGTTAGCACTTTTAAGCCCCTACTGTTCCCGACACGAGAACTTTTCTCATTTTGTCAGGTCTTGACAGTGCGACAACTCTACATTAAAGCAGTAGTTATGTTTCAACACTCAAAAACACATATAGAAGAAACAAAATTAGTAAAAAGGAGAAAGGACATATTTCAGTCATGCAAGCACAACACAACATTTGCGAAAAAATTTATTACTTTTACAGGACCACATTTATATAATAAAATAAACAATGAACTAAATATAATAATATGTACTAAATCTACGTGTAATAAAATTATAACGAACTGGTTACAACAGCTGGACTATGACCAAACGGAGAATTTACTTCAGAGAAACTAATTATCACTTATCTGAAATTACCTCTGTTATTGAACAAATCTCATAGGTGATTAGACTTTTATATATAATTATATATAATTATACACACAAACTGTACTCAAATATAAACTCACATAAGTTTTATATACTATCCTATTTTTTTCATACTATGTAGTGTAAACTCTATTTACGACTCTATTGAATGCGATTTACTTGTTCCCCTTTAAGTACCTATGTACATAACTGAGACTAACAATTTTCGGACATATTGTATGTGATGAATAAGTATATTGCTCTTAATGTAATAATGTAATGTATTTTCTTTAAGAAGAGCGTCTTCCCCTGAGATACAGGCTTTGCCTAGTTCAGGGGTGGACAAACCATTTACCCTAGAATAAGAAATTACACTTAAGATCAAACTTTTGTAATATATATAAGAACTTCTTGTCAATAAAGAATTATTATTATTATTATTATATAACAAAGCCGCTTCACAAAGCGAAGTGAATGGGTAAGGAAGTATCAGATGTAGTACAAATACAATCGTTATCGAACCGTATTGGAGAAATTGAAACTATATTTTCTCCGTCCAAAGACGCTGTTGAAGAAACTGGCACAATACATTTCCTAGATAGCAGACCGACCCGTGATCGCAAGATGATTGAGCTTCCGATGTTTTTCTTATTTCCACGAATTCGCTATCTCTAGACAATGGATGACGTATCGGGGAAAAGCTTTTTTTATTTTTTATCATTGAAGCATCAGTAAAATCGGCAACGATGTAGCAAAAATATCATTTGGATAATATTTCCGACGTCATGAGCAGACTATTGTTATATTGTAAATCTTATTTATAACTTGAGGATAAACGTTATGCTTGACTATATGTTCATTGACAAACTATTGTTTAATTTATGTTTCACAAGTATAACTCTCTACAGTCAATTTCTTTATCCTCAATCTATGTTGGACGACACGTAACTATCAATATGCTAGTTCAACTTGCTGCGGCCTCTTTTTAATTATTTATATGGTCTAAATATTTATTCTAAGCGGTTAACTTCACTAACTTTTAATGCATGCAGCCGTGTAGTTGAAAATTAAGATTGTTATAATTTGTCGTAGGCGTGTAACTAATTGGAATTTTATAATTTGATCCAGGCATTTCTTCATCGCAAAGTTGTTTACAACCTTCTTTAATTAGTAAACTTCTTGACAGGGCCTTTCAAAAGTTTTGAATAAACGCGATGATATCCCATTTACTTTCGGTTGTTATTTTATAATATTTCGTGGGCTTGAATCTGCTTGAATCTTCAGGGAATTATGTTCATGGTTAGTGATTATGGTGTCTAATGTTCAGTCAGTAATATTAACTTGGTATTTGTGATAATGTGAAAAAGAACATAAAACAACTTTAAAAGGATCCATCAAAAACTTATTGATGTACGTAACAAGTGAAACATCAAATAATTAATAATAAAGAATTTATGTAAAACAAAAAGTTAAAAAAAAGAACGAAAAAACTCTTATTAATCCTTTCAAAATGATTCTCAAGACTCAAACGTTCTCGCCGTATATCCCCTAAAGGGTTGGCAGAGGTCTCTATACTTCTGAACACCACACTGATACTTCTGAACGGACATCGTCTCCTGGTGTTCAGAGTTTAAAAATGATAAATAATCTCATTTAATAATTATTTTTTTCGGTAGAGTTTTCCAGAGATAATTACAAGACCTACTTTTAATTAATACCATATTTATACATTAGTTTAAATCTGGGTAGACACATACTCTCCATCGCCAATACAATCCTCATATAATACACTCCCTCCCACATTGAATCCGTATCTGTTATTCAAACCAAGAAGTTGCAACCCAATAGATAGTTTATGATAACCTTACAAGCACTATCAAAGACGGCTCAGAAAACCAATTTGAAAATTAGATTTGTGGGTTAAGACCGCATCCAAGGCACAGGATATTGTCCCCTCGTCACCGCTCAAAGATGAAAACGGTACATGACACTCAGTAATCCATTACTCTAAACGATTCCTGGGAAATGGACAGGCCGCCTCCCAAAACATATGCGACCTACTTATGGTCTTCGGAAAATATTACTGGCTTTTGTGATATGGTTCGAAATATCATCTATTTCAATTAGTAGGTATTTATATTACAGCCATAACTCAAAATTGAAATTAATTTATTTTATTCAAAACTAAACTAGTTGACTGCTAATTGTTGATAGTTTGCATGGCTCAAAAAATTACGCCGTGAATGGATGGAGCAGTAAATATGAAATCAATGTAATTAATTAAAATAATATTTTAAATGTATTTTTTTTGTAGTAATGGTTTGGTTAAAGTATTAAAGGTATAAATGTAATTAGAATGTTTTATTAAATAAAACCTCATGTGGGGATTATTTATTATTACTAATTATTCCCGCTGGTTTCGAAACTTTTCTTTCCTTTATTTAATAGTTATAAGTATAAATGAAGTTTCTTTCGTTTCTTGACTATACATTTATGGTCGCTCGTATTTGGTCGTACCTTTGCATGTTACCTTTAAAATTTCATTAAATTATATTGACAAAATACAAATGAAAATTAATACAAACTCACGGTCTTCCGATATCCAATCAGTCTTTAATCCGAAGAGGATTTTTTGAGCAAACTCACTTTATTGTTAAAAAAAAATTTCAAAATTGTATCGTGTTTGTGTGTTTTTTTTATGCTGGTATGCGCAATAAAAGTGAGCACATTTTTTATGTAATTATTACAACCAGGCGACGCAGTGTGGATAGTAGTGTGGGTGTGTCCCACAAGGTCGACTGGAGACTTCGTGAAAGTTGCAGGACCCCATACATAAGGGCAGCTCAGGACCGGACATCTTTTGACTGAATTATGATACATACATACATACATACAATATGTATTCACGCTGTTAGTTCCCATTGGGGTAGGCAGAGACTATCGATCGCCACTTTGTACGATCCTGGCAAACCTCTCTAGCTTCATTCACATCCATCAATCTTTTCATACATGCTCTTTTATTCTTCGTACTCCGGACACCTGCCTTTTTGAGCACATTTTCTATTTGATCCAAATGTGTCCTCCGAGGTCGTCCTCTACTAACATTACCTTCCACATTGGCTCTATAGATATCATTTTCCAATTTACTGTCATCCATCTTCTCTATATGCCCAAACCATCTCAACATTCCTTTTTCTATCTTTCTTACAATATCATCTTTTACACCACACCTTTCACGAATCACGTCATTCCTCACACGATCACATAACCTCACATTACAAACTTTTCTTAGGGACCTCATTCCTACTGCATTCACTCTGCTTTCATGCTTTTTCTGCCACACCCAACATTCACTCCCATAGTATTTTCTAAGATTTTCACGATTGCACATTATAATTGAAACAAATATTGATTTTCGGATATTAAATTATATAATTAATAACACGCGATTAAAATATCCGAAAATCAATATTTGTTTCAATTAATCACTCCCATACATAAGCGTAGGAACAAGGACATGATTGATTGAATTATGATGATGATGAATGAATGTTGCATAATATATAATTTTTAGATCAACAGTCACACACATCCCTGTCAAAGACCCTAGTAGTTCCGAAACAGTCTGTATTTTTAGTTTACACCACTGTTTTCCCAGTACCCATATGCACTGGAATTTTCATTGAGTTATAGTGTTACCAATGCACATCTATTAGTTGACTTTCCAAACCGAACTTTGATAGCTCCTATTACCACAAATATTTAGTACTACCATATCATAGGCCATCTTTAAATCTAGAAAGAGTTAAACGAAAGATTTGATACATACATTCACATTGCATTCTCTTCTAAATATTGCTTATACATCCAAATTTTCTTAAACATTTCAATCATCATATATGCTATCATACGTTTTACACAGACCGAAAATTTTCCACTTTTTTACTTATTTGCGTTATACGATGGTTAAGTTGTGTAATAACAGTATCGTTGCTTAAGGGCAGTAGTTCTTATTTATTTTGTTTATCGCCGCCGCCGTGTCCGTGCCGTGATGTTAAAATAAGCCAACACTACACAGCTATAAATAAGAAATATACCTTCATAAATAACAACCAATTGACATGTAATCGCTAGTTTGAGTAAAGAATTAAACGCTAGAACCACATTGCGTAGATATGCTTTGAGTTTAATATTTTTAATACATACATACATACATACATATACCCACGGCTATAAATCCCAAAACGGGGTAGCATAAGCTAAGGAATTAAAAATTCCTTAGCCACTTTTGGAAACTTGTGTGGGGAAAAGATGGTGAAGTAAAGGTTGTTAGTGATGGGTCTCCAACCGCATCGTCCATAAATCCCTTAATAGCCCCAATACCGTTAGTCGCCTCTTACGTACACCCACCGGAAGAAATGGGGTAGTGCTATTCTAAGCCGACACTACACAGCAATAAAACAATTAAACTGACAGGACAGCAATAAAAAAACAATCAGTTTATGTTTCTCGTATTTTTTCAGAAATTAGGTTCAAGCGACATGATAGTCCAGTAGATAGAACACCCGCCCGAAAAACAGAAGGGCGTGAGTCGGGCCTACCAATTTGTCTTTTCTAAAGTCATATGTGTGGTTAATTTATCATGGTTGTTAACGGTGAGGGAAAACATCGTGAGGAAACCCACATGGCTGAGTTGTACTTAGTCATGTGACAGTGTATGCGTACAAAAACGGCGATAGGCCTGCAGCCTATCACGTGAGTACACTGTCTAAGCAAAACGTGGGTACCTTCTCTGGACACTAGATGGCGCTGCCATGTGAGTTCAGAAATATTGGTACCTCTGCCAACCCCTTCGGGGATAAACGGCGTGAACAACGTTCAAGCTTATCTTTGGAATATTGTAGAATGGCTTTGTTATCTATGTAAGTAAAGATGAAGGCCTGACAGACTGATCTTTAACCACCCAGCCTAAACAATTCAACTCAGAAAGCTTATTGTTTACGCAAATGTTGTTTTAGGACGTTCAAGCGACTTAATAATGTTCAGAATCACCCTTGAATTTAAATAACATAACATAACATAAACGATCACGCCAAATATCCCCGAAGGGGTTGGCAGAGGTACTAATACTTCTGAACATCACGTGACTTTGTCACCTGGTGTCCAGAGTACCCACGTTTTGCATGGACAGTGTACTCACGTGATAGGGGGCAGGCCTACCGCCGTTTTGTACGAATACACTGTCACATGACTAAGTACAACTCAGTCATGTGGGTTTCCTCACGAATTTAAAAAAAATAATGTTTATTTTGTATTATTTCAAAGTAAGAGTTTAATATAAGTTCTAATTAGTTAGTGAAAAGTAAAAATTAATATTTAATCTTTGCTGAACATAAAGAACGAAACATATCTGAATATTTGTAAAATGTGGCGAAGGTTGCTAGGCATAATTTGGCACAAAACTAACAACATTATTCCACAGTAAAACTAGATTTTAGTTTCTAACTATTATCAGGATCGACCAAGCACAATTTTTGAATACAAAACTAACGCATTTGTTGTGTCAAAATACAGATAATATAATACAATAGAAGTGTCAAACATTAGTATTAATTCCTATTTACTTTAAATTAAATCGTTGAACAATTTGTTCATTTCGAATTATGTTTAAAACAATCAGAGACGATGTCTTTTGTTATTCTCGTTTTATGTGTATTTTGAATGGGATACTTAACCAAACCAAAACTTTACGGCTGTAAATAAAATACAAACAATTTTCAGATAGGTGTAGCTATATAGATTCGATTAAGTAAAGCACTAGCCATATCTTTTCACTGGTTCAGTATTTACCTATTTGTATAGCAACCAAATAACTGAAGAGAGTTTTAATTTAATGTATATTATAATAATAAAATATTTATAATCAGCAGAATCCCATTTACCACCACAACGAAATGTGGTTTGGTCTAACTAAAGTTTCAGGATATAGCCTATGCATAAACTTGAAGTTCCCGGTCCGTTCTATTGTGAAACTCCGCAAGGTCAAACTTGTACTATTAACTGAACTGCTCGGAAACTCCGACGGCCAGTAATTACTGTAAAACTGTGTATTTCTTAGAAACTACCCTGATTACTTTAATTTGTTGAACGAGGAACTTAGTATACATGGATTGTAGTTAAGTTTCCTGAGCTGATATAAAAATATAAATCATTTAAATTTACAACACATAAATTTGATTACAATTTTTTAGACAGTAAAGTTGAAGAGGTTTGATAATAATCACATAATAAATAAATGGGAATGTTCATTTTTTTCCGATGTTTACATAATTTTTGTCGATTACATAACCTTGCCTCAAAATTATTCGTTACAACTGTGTTGTGATAAATTTATTTGAAAAACTGATTCTAATATTGATAACAGATCTGCATATAGTTCTTTGCTTATTTTCCTTATATTGGTTATCTTAATCCTTTTGTACTTCCACGAAAAAACTTGATGCGATAGACACCAAAGCTTTAAAGACAGCTAGAATACAAGGGATGCTCCACTCAGGTAAAATACTTCTATACTCAGAGAAGCGAATTGAGCTCAAATACTATTATTAGGTAAATAGTATCTTTTCAGCTCATTTAGAAATCAGCTAACACATCGGAAAACCCCCAGAGGCATTTAGCTCGCAAAAATTCTGTTCAGCGAAATCTCAAAGCTCGGTAATTCTTTGATTAAATTAAAAGCTGAGCGGATTTATTCTGAGTTAAAGTCTTTGTGTATTGGTTGTTACTGAAATTTTGTTTGATGATTCCTTGAAATATAATAAATATGTTTTTTCTTTGACGGTAATTTGCCCTGTATTTTTTTTGTGCCTGTATCATAAATATGTATATTTTAAACATTGTAACGTTTGAGCAGTTTTTTTAGTACCGACGTTTTGCTTGGACAGTTTACTCACGGGACAGGGGGCCGGCCTATCGCCGTCATAAATGTTTTATTTATAAAAAAGGGAAAAAGTTTATTATTAGATAGATCCTATTACACCACACAAGAATACTTGAATGATAACATTAATAACGTGAGGATCTAGAGTATAAATATTATTGTTTCTAAGTTATAAATATTAAATATTAAATTCTAAGTATTCTAAGTCTAAATATTAAATTTGTGTCCACTAATGTTTAAATTCAAATATGTATTAGTAGTTTGTGTTTTAAAATTTTGTGTTTTTTTCTTCCTTTTTATTTTTAGCTATATGTTTGTATTTATAAGTTAATTACAGTGCCCGACGGGGCCCGCAAGGTCCAAATTGTGAATGTCACCATATCGATACTGTGGATTTAAGCAATGTAGATTTGAATTTAAATTTAAATTATTATTACAACTGTATTAGTCTTATTCAGATATTTGAAATTATCGTGATAATATATTGTTATTTGTTGTTGTACAAGGCAGGGTAAGTTTGTGCCCCTCAATGCGGACATATATGAGGTGCGGTGTTTAAGAAGTATATGTGCGATGTGGCCCGCTCATCCTATCACCAACCATTCTTTACTTCGCATATTTTTCCACTCAATCTTCTAAAAAGGGTGAAAAATTTCTAATTCTGAAGCTCTGGCGATCCCTTTTGTGGTATTTATAGCCGCGAGCAAAGGCAGGCTGGTAGCAGAACAAACGATGTAAAGGCTTTTTTTTGATTTTATAGTTTGTGTTCACAACAGGTTTTGAAAGGAATACTTTCAGAGATTTAAGATTTTCGGTTCCAGAAAATGGTTGCGACACATTTCATTATGCACAAAGCGTTGATGGGAGAAAGTGCTATTTAACGTAAAGATATCCCTTGTTACATAAAAATCAATCAATAAATTAAGAATACTTTCGTCGCCGATGAATATATAAGAATTGGAATAGACCGATGAAATTTGTTGAAATTGCGCGAATACAATTTTTTTATATTATATTATTTATATAGTAGTTAATAATAATGTTGTATATATATATATATTATATATATATTATTTAAACAAATCTACTCAACTTTTGTGCTCAACACTTGGAAAAAGTACTTAACATAAGTAAAAATAAAACAAAATGACATCACACATATTATTGCTCTCATCAGATGAACCTTTATTTCCCTTTTTAGTTAATGTTGCGTTTATACTATGTCTGTTCACCAAAGTCAAATTTACACCGAAACACAAACAACTTGTTTTCCAAAAAGAGCTATTCCGAAGAGAAATAAACTTGGCAATAAATAAACTCGTACCCATTAACGAGCACCCTGAAACCGTAATAGCCGATTGTATTACTGTAACACGGGTGTTTGCGATGGAACCATGTTTTAGCTATTGTACCGTATACTTGTTGAGTGCACATATAGTTATTATCTTATTCTTATCTTATAAATTACTTTAAGAATTAACGGACAGAACTGTTGTCATTGACAAGAACGACGATTTTCAAGTAGATTGTGGCCCAGAAGCAAAAACTTATGAATAACAAAAACGTAGGAGTATAAAAACTTCGAATAGCAAATACTTCAGCAATTTTCCCGTGTAAAATGGGCCAAGGATGGTTGGTGATGTGTTTCCAGCCCCATTACCCAATACTCACTTTAAACCCCAAAATTGGGGTATCCTTACATATTATAAAAAAAAGTCACCTGCCGCGCCTTTTGGTCTGTCTGAACGGGGTAATATCGAAATCTGCCTTTTTTTTCGATTTTAACAATAAGTAAAGTGATTCTTGATTAAGGTATATATTAAAGAGGTGACCTTACTGTCATCCGATGTTTAGAGGCTTTATGTATTTATTTATTTATGGATGTAGTTTGAATATACATATATATACTTACGGCTATAAATCCCTTGAAGGGGTAGCCAGAGCTAGGGAATTAGGGATTCCTCAGCC
This sequence comes from Bedellia somnulentella, assembly GCA_963576735.1. Classification (NCBI taxonomy): domain Eukaryota; kingdom Metazoa; phylum Arthropoda; class Insecta; order Lepidoptera; family Bedelliidae; genus Bedellia; species Bedellia somnulentella. Next base: position 7,783 of record CAUYWD010000376.1, on the reverse strand, counting down.
ACTTTTAGAAGTTGCGTCGGGAAAAGATGGTAAAATAAAGGTTGTTGGTGATGGGTCTGCAACCGCATCGCCCAAAAATCCATTAAAAGCCCCCATACCGTTAGTCGCCTCTTACGTTCAACCACCGGAGGAAATGGGGTAGTGCTATTCTAAGCCGACACTACACAGCAACATATACTCGTAATTGTCACATGACTAAGTGCAACAATACCAAGTGTCTTTTTCTCACTTTTTAAATTCTAAACTATTATGTTGAGAGAAGAGACATTTATATTATAGTTTAACTTTGATCATCTACATCAAACATCAACATAGGTGACCATCAAATCTAAAAAGTAACATCCATCCGCGATCTAGGTGTTGTTTTTGATGAAAAGTTGATCTTTCAGGAACACATCGACACTATATACAATAAAGCTTACCAAATGTTAGGATTCATACTGCGGACAAGCAAATCATTTAGAAATGTATCTACTTTAATATATCTGTACAAAACTCTTGTCAGATCACAGCTAGAATATGCTTCAGTAATTTGGAATCCCTATTTTCAGTTGTACATCAACAAATTGGAGTCTATACAAAAAAAGCCCTCAAAGCTATACATTACAAACTAACTCGATCAAGAATGTCCTATCATAACCTTTTGACTCTATATAAATTAGCACCTCTCAGTCAAAGGCGTGCAGTGGCCGACGTAGAAGTAATAATAATTTTAAATGTCGATTAGCAGTTGAAGAAATAAAATACCAAGTTCCGCGCTCCATAAACGGTAGACGACCGCATACTAATTTATTTCATGAGCAGCCCAGCAAAACTATAACAGGCAACCGAGCCCCCCTAAACAGAGTATGTCACGTTTACAACAAATACTTCAGTGATATTGATATTTTTAATTGCACCTTAAGACAGCTTAAGCTCCGGGCAGCGGAGATTCTGATTCGACAGTGATATGATGTTCTTTGATTTACTTTTTATCTAGGTTTTTTTTTGTATATATATTTGAATGTTAGCTTTAGATACTTTTCTCTTATTTACGTTTTTTTTTTCCATAATAATATCACTTTATGTCCTCGTGATAAACGTCAAAGTAACGAATTGACAATAATATTTGATGTCTTTTATCACCAATGTATGTATAAAATTTGTTACCATTGTTTGTCCTTAATAAATAAATAAATCTAATAGAATTAAATAAACCGTATAATTAACGGACTGATACAAAGTCCAAACTGAATTTAAACCCAATCCTACCACATTTGATACTGAGCTCCTTACTATTTTGCTATATAGCCTTTTAAGTAAAAATATACGAGTACAATAAAACACGATAAGATTCAAAACAGTCATTCAGTATACATTATTCATGAAGAGTTGGCAACCCTAACGAGCCGGTTGAAGAACGGAACCAACTGTCGATAATGAACTAACTTTCTTTTACACAATTTAAATGAATAACACACAGTTTTTTAGCGACAACCCTACCCTGATAATAAGTTACCTCTTTAAAATCTGAGGATTTGTATTGGGGGCATTTCCATAAGTAATTGTTACCAACTTTTTGGCAACTCAACTCGTGGTTTTGGCTTTGATTTAATTCTAGCTGCTCTCGGCAGTATGCAGTGAGCGGTGTAGTGTCGGCTTAGTATAGCACTATCCCATTTCTTTCCGTGGGCGATGCGATTGGAGACCCATCAACAACAACTTTTACATTACCATATTTTCCCCATTCGACTTCCAAAAGTGGCTGAATAACTTCTTATTCTGAAGATCTGGTTACCCTTTCTAGGGATAAATAGACGTCAGTTTATGTATGTATGTAACAAGCAACTTGTACGAGTAATATTGACGCTTTAAAAATATTAGTATTATCGGCACAACATAGCAGTACCAATTAGTTCTTTTGGTTTTTTCTGTTTTTATTTATATAATTTTAATGACGCATTGTCTATTATACCAACCATATCTTTTGCTTACGCATGTGAGGACATTAATATGTTTTATTTTAAATCTTTTTGTTCATGAAAACCTCATGTGGGGATTATTACTAATAAATAAAGAATAAATAAAGGAAAGAAAAATTTTGACACAGGCGGGATTCGAACCCGCGACCTCGGGTATACGCCCCCGTCGCTCTTGCCAATTGAGCTACCGTGTCAATGGCTGCCAGCGCGAAATTCTTCTATCCTTTATTTCGAAAAAAATATTTCGACACAGGCGGGTTCGAATCCCGCCTGTGTCGAAATTTTTCTTTCCTTTATTTATTCTTTATTTATTGTTAATATGTTTTGTCTGATTGAGGTTAATGTGATTAATGTTAATTTACTTTTATAAAGCGATGGCCCGTAAGGTATTCTTAATTATTGTATTGGAGCATGTAGTCGGTAGTGACCATCATGATTCACACATAACAAATAATCTGATCACTGGTCTCGTCAGTAACATTTGCATATAATTCCAGGCAGCAAGCAGCTTTTAATTTGTGCTCATTGCCAAGTCACTATAATTATAATATAAAGAAAACTATTGATACAATTACTAAATGTTGATTTATAACTACGAAATATTTTGAATAGGACTTGGCTTCTATGAGATCTCAAAACTTTTTAAGATGGAAAAACTGCATCGAGAGACTTGGCATTTTTTTACATTTAATGTTTTTGGTGGGATCTCATTTATTTTTTGTAATGCATTTCTTTCTTTTACTTTTAGGTGACCTCACAATTTCTTGGACGTCAGCTACTGCTTTGCTTAGAACCCATTTTCTATCTCTATCTCTTCTGTTTCTTCTCTGAGGCTTCGTTACTTCTAAGGTAGACAAGTCTGGGCGATATATACTTCGGAGTCGATTATATTCAGCTATTGCTGTCTCCTGAGCTTTGATACTACTAAAATTCACATTTATTAAATGTAATCCACCCAAACTAGTCACTCTTGAAAGGGCCACGTATGCTTGTTTGACGACTGAAAACTCCCATACATGCTGTATGACAACGAATGAAATAAACACGACCCATCTCCAGGAATAGAGATAACTCTGTGTGGACAAAGGTCGCCATTTATGTACAATATTTCACGTTCCATTACACTATATTTACAATTACTTCTATAACAATAGGGCTTAAACTTATATAAATATATGCAAACTAAATAGAACTAAACTAACTAACAAATAACTAACTAAATAAATATATATCTACTAACTTACAAACGATAACTAAACTAAACTAAATAACACGTAAAGTTCTCCGAATATCAATTATCACTACAATATTTTTTAGTTTCGAAATGGGTTTTCATAGACAGATGGCGCTATCAAATGAAAATTATCGAATTATTTTGAAGTACCTACTACTTACACTGCGCTTTGTAACGCAACCATAGCGCGATTCAGACAGGTACAACGCCATCTATCGAGCGCGCATACAATATTTATCGCAATACAATGGAGTTTTAGCTTTATTAATTTAATGAACTTTATGTATTAATTTGTATTAATGATAGTCTATGTATTACATTTATATTATTCTTTTCTATTCTATGTATGTATTCATCCAATTGAATAGGTACTTGAACAACGAACAAAGTTAACAATGCAGTCAAAATCCATACATAATGTTCTTGCCAAACCGCAAATATAAAATTGTTTTCTATGGCATATAATTTTTTAATGTTTTTATAATTTTTCCTTTATATGTGGCTAATGACCTATCTTGGTGCAAAATTTGAAGTTTCTAAGTCTGCTAGAAGTACCTTAGATTTTTGATGATCTGTCAGTGAGTCAGTGAGTGACAAAATGGTGTAACTTTGATCGACCGTAACTCCTAAACTATTAATTCATTTGGCGTGTAATTTCGAACTTAAGCTTGTTCCAATGCCTACTATTATTCACCGAAAACCTAAACTCCTAGCTTTGTCCACGTCGAAGATAAAGGGGGGGCGAAACAGCCGCGAAACGCTTCGAGAAAAGATGGTACGGCCGTGCCCGTTTTGCTCGAGACTTGGCAGGGGCACTGCCGTGCCCCCAGATGTACTTTTGTCGCATATAAATATCTGCGAAATATATTTTATGAGCACAAATTATTATTTCCTTTTCCAAGAAGCCTACAATTCTATATCCATCATCACATTTGTTAAGAATCTATTACTGGAAAAAGCCACCACTTAGACGATAAGTGGCACTTTGACTCAATACACAATTCGGGAAACCGGCTTAGACCGTTGTTGTATTTTTATACGTATTATATTTGTACTTCACTTTTCTTATAAATGAATATACTAAGACGGTTTTCTGCTACTTGACTCTTTGTTTTCTTAACCTACATGACGTATAGTGTAAATAATTTAATAATTATATCTTATAATATCGAATTTGATGTTTTGTTTTCATTTATACCAAAAATAACACTATATAATCAAGTGTAACTTTAATGCGGGTAATAATGGAGATGGAAGGCACAGCTTATTACTATTACTATTTTTTTATGCATGTCATAAAGTCGCTTTTTATTTTTATATAATTGTTTTAATCATACAGCAACATTCTAAACGTTTCAATTTCTAAACAAAATATCTTTATTACAAATCAACATAGTGCCTGTTCTGATGCAATACATAACTTTAATCTAATTGAACTTCTTGAATTTCAAATATTTAATACTGTTTCATGAAACCAAAATGACTAGCGACATGATAGTCCAGTGGGTAGAACACCCGCCCGAAAAACAGAAGGGCGTGAGTTCCAATCCTGGGACGGGCCTACACCAATTTGTCTTTTCTAAAGTCATATGTGTGGTTAATTTATCATGGTTGCTAACGGTGAGGGAAAACATCGTGAGGAAACCCACATGGCTGAGTTGTACTTAGTCATGTGACAGTGTATTCGTACAAAACGGCGATAGGCCTGCCCCCTATCACGTGAGTACACTGTCTAAGCAAAACGTGGGTACCTTCTCTGGAAACTAGATGGCGCTTGCCATGTGAGTTCAGGAGTATTGGTACCTCTGCCAACCCCTTCGGGGATAAACGGCGTGAACGTTTATGTTATGTTATGTTATGTTATGTTATGAAACCAAAATATTAATTTCGCTTCAAATATTTAATACTGTTTCATGAAACCAAAATATTAATTTCGCAAACCATAAACAGTCCGCACTGAAATATTTGCACAAATATTATTTTGTTACGAATTAGTGCGCGCATTGTATCTGTTTGGTTAGAACAGACCGCAACACGCATACGAGCTTCATTTCCATCCAGCCCAATGGACTGAAACAGGAGAAATGTGGCCGCCCACCGATCCGAAACACAAAACATCAAATTAGTACGTACGGGAAATATAACGCGATATTCCTCACATTTTGGCGAATACAAATACTATTAGTGCCGGTAAAATAGACTTTCGCTCAGCTCCTATTGTGTTTCGCCGTTGGGCTGAAACCGGGGGATTTTACTCGAGTATTTGAGTACACAAATGAGATACCAGTTTACTTATTTATTGAAATCATAGTTTCTGGTGCTAAGTTATGTTCATCACCTTGTGGACCTCTTTAACCTGTTTACATTTACTATTTTGCGAGAGGGACAAATTGAATACATATATACATACATATATACACGGCAAAAAATCCAAAAAAGGGGTAGCCAGAGCTTTAGAGCTAGAAACTCCTTAGCTACATTTGGAAATTGATAGAGGACAAGAATCCATTTACATCATAGGAAAGGAAATGGGTATAATAAGTCAAATGATTCAAAATACTACGTAGTTTTATAAAATGCCTTTTTTGAATATAAAGTTATGCTGTGTACTGCAGGCTTAGAATTTCACTACCCCTTTCTATCCACGGGTGTCCACATATCTTTCACCAATGAAATTGGTGAAAGATATCTATAGAGCTAATGTGGAAGGTAACGTTAGTAGAGGACGGCCACGAAAGACACACTTGGACCAAATTGAAAGTGTGCTCAAAAAGGCAGGCGTCCGAAGTATGAAGAATAAAAGAGCATGTATGAAAAGATTGATGGATGTAGACGAAGCAATAGAGGTTTGCCAGGATCGTAGGAAGAGGCGACCGATAGTCTCTGCCTACCCCAATGGGAATTAACGGCGTGAGTATATGTAAGTCTGTATGTAAAATAAAAATCTGCATGGCATATTAAGCATGCTCTCATGATTTTTAATTTTTTTATTCACCTTGTGGGAAACACGAAAAGTTTCATCAAATGAAATTGACCTGCAAACACATGCAATGTTATTATTATCAGTAAGAAAAAGTCCTTATGGTAAGTGGGTCCTCTTAAACGGTATAATCAAATAACGGAATGTTCATGCAAAGTATATTTATTCAAAGTATATGTAAGGTTCTTTTAGTATTTTGAAGTATAAAATGGTAAAGTATAAAGTGGTTTATAAAATCTCCCTACCCAGATTCAACTAACTAGTGTTAATAGGTTTGGGCAGAAAAGTCTACAAAATATTAATAAAGGATTATTTTTTTTTGCAATTTTAAATTAAAATCAAGATTATTATAAAATTATCTAAAAATATCAAAATCTTCAAACAAACTACAATATTGGACCAAAGTTTATAGAAACTTATAAACCCACGCAGCCTTTGTAGTTTCTCAGAAACAATGTACGTAATACAGCAAAGAATGTTAATCAAAAGGTTCAAAGAGTAGCTAACTTGGAAGTAGTATAAGGAATCTAGTTCAATTAAAATTATTGACAGTATCAAATAGGAACGGTCACAAATTGCTTTTTGATAGGATATTGAACTATTTGTAGTTTATTTTCAGTGAAGTCAATAAAAGTGGAAACTTTTAGATTTGATTAGAAATATGAGTTCATTAAGAAGCAATATGCATTTTTACCGCACTGTATTTTACAAGTGACTTGCGCTTCAACTCCGTTTTATACGGGTAGCAAATTTAAATCGATCAGCCTATGGTACAAAATATAAAAAGAATAAAAGAGTTATGCGCAGCCTTAACCATTGGTGCGACGTTCTCCGAGTCATGTGTTTTTAACACGCTTTTATAAGCTTGTATGTATGTCACCGACTTTTTAAACTCGATTATGAACAGTTTATGACACAATAAATTTTATTACTTTCAAGAAAACCAAAGTTTCAAAATTGCATTCGATTTCACATAATGTTCAACAAATCCTTTACTGCATTTACATATTTTAACTTCATTTTTTACTCAACTCTCCAAAAGTGGCTGAGAAATTTCTAATTTCTTAGCTCTGGCTATCCTTTCTAGGGATTTATAGCCGTGAGTATATGTATACATATTTTAACTTGCATGACATAGCAATAATCCTTATTTATAAATTTATTAGCATAATCAACCGATATTAATCAAAACTAATACTAAATATAATTATTAAGAATTAACATTAATCACATTAACCTCAATCAGACAAAACATATTAACAATAAATAAAGAATAAATAAAGGAAAGAAAAATTTTGACACAGGCGGGATTCGAACCCGCGACCTCGGGTATACGCCCCCGTCGCTCTTGCCAATTGAGCTACCGTGTCAATGGCTGCCAGCGCGAAATTCTTCTATCCTTTATTTCGAAAAAAATATTTCGACACAGGCGGGTTCGAATCCCGCCTGTGTCGAAATTTTTCTTTCCTTTATTTATTCTTTATTTATTGTTAATATGTTTTGTCTGATTGAGGTTAATGTGATTAATGTTAATTCTTAATAATTATATTTAGTATTAGTTTTGATTAATATCGGTTGATTATGCTAATAAATTTATAAATAAGGATT